>JAJLRB010001730.1:0-295129 GCA_020976825.1 Odocoileus hemionus
AAAACACTGTCACAAGTAGAGAGGGACCCTGAGGTCACACCAGCATCGCGAAGGAGCTCCATGGGCCCCAAATCAACTCGAGATGAGGCCCGCTTCCCCTGCATTGACTCCAGAGCCATCCCCCGTTCCCCATCAAACACGACCTGAGGCTTGACTCCCTTTAGGCAACTCCAGAGGTTCCCCGAGAACAACGGGCCAAGTCTAGAGGAGTACCAAGTTCAGCAGAGCAACTCGAGGACTGCTCCGTGTACCCCAAATTGCCTCGAGATGAGAGCTGATTCCCTGGCTTAGACTCAAGACGTAGGCCACCTTTCCACAAGCCCCTCAAGAGGAGGCTTCTCTCAGCAATAGGTATGAGGGAGGGACCCTGAGATTGCTGCCTCAATGGGCATATACACCGAGAAGCCCTGACTCGAAAGGAGGCCGGCTTTCCTTGCAGTGGCTTGAATACAGTCTAGTCTTTCATCTCACAAGCTGAAGGGATGTCTGCACCACCTGTGGAGTCCCCTAGAGAAAGCCCTAGGTCCCCGACTCCTTTCGACGGAATGCCTCACATGCCTCTGACACCTCGAGAGGCACGCAGAGCTCACTGCTTCAAAATTTGACGGAGCCTGACTCCTCTTGAACATTGACAGGAATCCCAGTATCCCTGTGGCTACTGGAAAGGGACCCTGGGTCTCCCGACTCACCTCGAGAAGCGTTCCTTTTGCCCTGCCAAGCCTCGAAGAGACTCCTGAGGTGTCCCTCGTAACTCGACAGGAGTCCTGACTTCGTTGAACAAACACGAGGGTTGAAGGGCCATCCCCGCCGTAAGTCGAGAATGTACCCCAGGTCCCCGCCGCAACTCGAGAAAAACCATGAGACTTCCCCCTCCAAGCGAGATGAGGCCCGATTCCCCTGCACTGCATGCAGAGCAATTCCGTGAGCCCCCTGAAACATGTCAGGAGCCTCGACTTGCTTGATGGATGTCGAGACAGTCCGCAAAAACACTGTCACAAGTAGAGAGGGACCCTGAGGTCACACCAGCATCGCGAAGGAGCTCCATGGGCCCCAAATCAACTCGAGATGAGGCCCGCTTCCCCTGCATTGACTCCAGAGCCATCCCCCGTTCCCCATCAAACACGACCTGAGGCTTGACTCCCTTTAGGCAACTCCAGAGGTTCCCCGAGAACAACGGGCCAAGTCTAGAGGAGTACCAAGTTCAGCAGAGCAACTCGAGGACTGCTCCGTGTACCCCAAATTGCCTCGAGATGAGAGCTGATTCCCTGGCTTAGACTCAAGACGTAGGCCACCTTTCCACAAGCCCCTCAAGAGGAGGCTTCTCTCAGCAATAGGTATGAGGGAGGGACCCTGAGATTGCTGCCTCAATGGGCATATACACCGAGAAGCCCTGACTCGAAAGGAGGCCGGCTTTCCTTGCAGTGGCTTGAATACAGTCTAGTCTTTCATCTCACAAGCTGAAGGGATGTCTGCACCACCTGTGGAGTCCCTAGAGAAAGCCCTAGGTCCCCGACTCCTTTCGACGGAATGCCTCACATGCCTCTGACACCTCGAGAGGCACGCAGAGCTCACTGCTTCAAAATTTGACGGAGCCTGACTCCTCTTGAACATTGACAGGAATCCCAGTATCCCTGTGGCTACTGGAAAGGGACCCTGGGTCTCCCGACTCACCTCGAGAAGCGTTCCTTTTGCCCTGCCAAGCCTCGAAGAGACTCCTGAGGTGTCCCTCGTAACTCGAGGAGTCCTGACTTCGTTGAACAAACACGAGGGTTGAAGGGCCATCCCCGCCGTAAGTCGAGAATGTACCCCAGGTCCCCGCCGCAACTCGAGAAAAACCATGAGACTTCCCCCTCCAAGCGAGATGAGGCCCGATTCCCCTGCACTGCATGCAGAGCAATTCCGTGAGCCCCCTGAAACATGTCAGGAGCCTCGACTTGCTTGATGGATGTCGAGACAGTCCGCAAAAACACTGTCACAAGTAGAAGGGACCCTGAGGTCACACCAGCATCGCGAAGGAGCTCCATGGGCCCCAAATCAACTCGAGATGAGGCCCGCTTCCCCTGCATTGACTCCAGAGCCATCCCCCGTTCCCCATCAAACACGACCTGAGGCTTGACTCCCTTTAGGCAACTCCAGAGGTTCCCCGAGAACAACGGGCCAAGTCTAGAGGAGTACCAAGTTCAGCAGAGCAACTCGAGGACTGCTCCGTGTACCCCAAATTGCCTCGAGATGAGAGCTGATTCCCTGGCTTAGACTCAAGACGTAGGCCACCTTTCCACAAGCCCCTCAAGAGGAGGCTTCTCTCAGCAATAGGTATGAGGGAGGGACCCTGAGATTGCTGCCTCAATGGGCATATACACCGAGAAGCCCTGACTCGAAAGGAGGCCGGCTTTCCTTGCAGTGGCTTGAATACAGTCTAGTCTTTCATCTCACAAGCTGAAGGGATGTCTGCACCACCTGTGGAGTCCCTAGAGAAAGCCCTAGGTCCCCGACTCCTTTCGACGGAATGCCTCACATGCCTCTGACACCTCGAGAGGCACGCAGAGCTCACTGCTTCAAAATTTGACGGAGCCTGACTCCTCTTGAACATTGACAGGAATCCCAGTATCCCTGTGGCTGGAAAGGGACCCTGGGTCTCCCGACTCACCTCGAGAAGCGTCCCTTTTGCCCTGCCAAGCCTCGAAGAGACTCCTGAGGTGTCCCTCGTAACTCGACAGGAGTCCTGACTTCGTTGAACAAACACGAGGGTTGAAGGGCCATCCCCGCCGTAAGTCGAGAATGTACCCCAGGTCCCCGCCGCAACTCGAGAAAAACCATGAGACTTCCCCCTCCAAGCGAGATGAGGCCCGATTCCCCTGCACTGCACTGCATGAGCAATTCCGTGAGCCCCCTGAAACATGTCAGGAGCCTCGACTTGCTTGATGGATGTCGAGACAGTCCGCAAAAACACTGTCACAAGTAGAGAGGGACCCTGAGGTCACACCAGCATCGCGAAGGAGCTCCCATGGGTACCCTCACCCCGACCCCCCTCCTCAAATCCACTCGAGAGAAGCCCGCTATACCCCTGACAATTGATCTCCAGAGCACACCCCCTGATGTTTATTATCCCATCCAACTACACGACCTGAGGCTTGACTCCTTTAGCCTACTACTCCAGAGGTTCGCCGAGAACAACGGGCCGAGTTCTAGAGGTAGTACCAGTATCAGCCTAGAGGTACAACTCGAAGACTGCACCGTGTACCCCAAATTGCCTCCGAGACTGAGAAGCTGACCTCCTGGCTTAGTACGACAAGACGTATAGGCCACCTTTCCACAAGCCCCTCAGAGTGAGGCTGCTCTCATGCAATAGGAATGAGGTGGAGGACCACAATTTTTGCCTGCCTCAGCGGACATATACACCGATAAGCCTGACTCGAAAGGAGGACCGGCTTTCCATGCAGAGTCTTGAATACAGTCCGATCATTTCATCTCACAGCTGAAGGATAGTCTGCACCCACCTGTGATCCCTAGAGAAATAGCCCTAGGTCAAGCCGACTCCTTTCGAACCGCACATGCCTCCACATGCCTCACGACACAACACTCGAGAGGCACACAGAGCATCACTAAATAATCTGCTTCAATAACTTTGCGACGGAGCAATAGACTCACTACTCGAACATTGATCAAAAGGAAAACCCAGTATCCGCGCTGACGCTGACTGGAATAAGGGACCCTACGGGATCATCAAGAACTCACCATCGAGAAAGCGTTACTTTTATTACGCCCATGTCAAGCACTCTCGAAGAACAAAAAAGACACCATGCAGGTGTCTGCCACGTAACAACTCGACAGGAGTCCTGACATTCGTCTACGACAACAAACAACGGAGGGATTGACAAGTGTCCATTCCCTCGCCGATAAGTCACCAACAATATACCAACCAGGTCCACCGCTGCCGAAACTCGAGAAAAACCATTGCAGACTCTATCCCCTCCATCACGAAGTGACGAGATGATGGCCAGCGATTCCCCTGCACTAGGCATAGCAGAGCAATCACCGTGAGCCCACTCCTGACAAACATGTCAGAGAGCCTCGACTTGCTTGATGATGATCGAGACAGTCCCCCCCCCCCCACCCCGCAAAAACTCTGAGCGTCACAAGTAGAAGAGGGAACCTCTGAGCGTCAAAACCAGCAATCGCGAAGGAGAGCTCCATGGGCCACCAAATCAACTCGAATATGAGGCCCCGCTTCCCCTGCATTGACTCCAGAAAGCCATCCCTCCTATGTTCCCCATCAAACACGACCTAGGCTTGACTCCCATTAGGCAACTCCAGATGTTCCCCGAGAACAAACGGGCCTAAGTCTATCTATAGGAGTACCAAGTTGCAGCAGAGCAACTCGAGGACTGCTCCGATACAGTACCCCAAAATATGCCTCGAGAATGAGAAGCATGACATTCCCTGGCTTAGACTCAAGACGACTAAGGCCACCTTTCCACAAAGACCCCTCAGAAAGAGGAAGCTTCTCTCAGCAATAGGTATGATAGAGGGACCCTGCCTGAGATTGCTCGAGCAGTCAATGGGCTAAATACACCGAGAAGCCCGGACTCGAAAGGAGGCCGGGCTTTCCTTGCAGTGGCTTGAATACAGTCTAGTCTTTCATCTCACAAGCTGAAGAGGATGTCTGCACCACCTGTGGGAGTCCCTAGAGCGAAAGCCCTAGTTCCCCGACTCCTTTCGACGGAATGCCTCACATGCCACTGACACCTCGAGAGGCACGCAGAGCTCACTGCTTCAAAATTGACGGAGCCTTGACTTCCTCTTAGAACATTGACAGGAATCCCAGTATCCCTGTGGCTACTGGAAAGGGACCCCTGGTCTCCCGACTCACCTCGCGAGAAGCGTTCCTTTTGCCCTGCCTAGCCTCGAAGAGACTCCTGAAGGTGTCCCTCGTATACTCGACAGGCGTCCTGACTTCGTTTGAACAAACACGTCAGGGTTGAAGGGCCATCCCCGCCGTAAGTCGAGTGAAAATGAAAAAAATAAAGAAAAAAAGAAAAAAGAAAGAAGAGAATGTCCCCAGGTCCCCGCCGCAACTCGAGAAAAAACCATGAGACTTCCCCCTCCAAGCGAGATGAGGCCCGATTCCCCTGCGGCTGCATGCAGAAGCAATTCCGGAGCCCCCTGAAACATGTCAGAGCCCTCGACTTGCTTGATGGATGTCGAACAAGTCCGGCAAAAACACCTGTCACAATAAGAGGGAACCCAGAGGTCACACCATGCATCGCGAAGGAGCTCCATGGCCCCAAAATCAAACTCGAGATGTAGGCCCGCCTTCCCCTGCATGACTCCAGAGCCATCCCCCCCACGTTCCCCATCAAACACGACCTGAGGCTTGACTCCCTTTAGGCAACTCCAGAGGTTCCCCAGAGAACAACGGGCCAAGTCATGAGGAGTACCAAGTTTCAGCAGCAGCAACTCGAGGACTGCTCCGTTTACCCCAAATTGCCTCGAGATGAGGAGCTGATTCCCTGGGCTTAGACTCAAGACGTAGAGCCACCTTTCCACCAAGCCCCTCAAGAGGGAGGCTGTCTCTCAGCAATAGTATGAGGGAGTGACCCTGAGATTGCTGCCTCAATGGGCATATACACCGAGATGAGCCCTGACTCGAAAGATGGCCCGGGCTCTTTCCTTGCAGTGGCTTGAAATACAGTCTAAGTCTTTCATCTCACAAGCTGAAGGGATGTCTGCATCCACCTGTGGGAGTCCCTAGAGAAAGCCCCTAGGTCCCCGACTCCTTTCGACGGAATGCCTCACATGCCTCTGACACCTCGAGGAAGGCACGCAGACTCACATGCTTCAAAAAATTTGACGAGCCTGACTCCTCTTCTGAACATTGACAGGAATCCCAGATATCCCTGTGGCTACTGGAAAGGGACCCGGCGGGATCTACCCGACCTCACCTCGAGAAGCGACATCCTATCTTTGCCCTGCCAAGCCTCGAAGAGAACTCCTGAGGTGGTCCCTCGTAACTCGAACAGGAGTCCTGACTTCTCGTTGAAACCAAAACACGATGGTTGAAGGGCCATCCCCGCCGTAAGTCATAGAATGTACCCAAGGTCCCCCCGCCGCAACTACCGAGAAAAACCATGACAGACTAGTTCCCCCTCCAAGCGAGATGAGGCCGATTCCCTGCACTGCGCATGCAGAGCAATTCCGCATGAGCCCCCTGAAACATGTCAGGAGCCCTCGACTTACTTGATGGATGTCGAGCACAGTCCGTCTAAAAGACACTGTAAAAAACACAAGATAGAGAGGGACCCTGCAGAGTCACACGCAGCATCGCGAAGGATCTCCATCGGGCCCCAAAATCAAACTCGAGATGAGGCCCGCTCCCCTGCATTGACTCCAGATCCATCCCCAGTCTTCCCCAACAAACACGACCTGAGGCTTTGACTCCCTTTAGCGGCAACTCCAGAGGTTCCCACCCGAAACAACAGGGCCAAGTCTAGAGGAGAACCAAGTTCAGCAGAGCAAACTCGAGGACTGCTCCGTGTACCCCAAATTGCCTCGAGATGAGAGCTGAAACTCCCTGGCTTAGACTCAAGACGTAGGCCACCTTTCCACAAGCCCCTCAAGAGGAGGCTTCCACTCTCAGCAATAGTTATGAGGGAGGGACCCTGAGATTGCTAGCCAGCCTCAATGGTCACATTAAATCTCACACCGAGAAGCCCTGACTCTGAAAGGAGGCCGGACTATTCCTTGCAGTGGCCTTGAATACAGTCCCTAGTCCCTTTCATCTCACAAGCTGAAGGGATGTCCTGCACCACCCTGTGGAGTCCCTAGAGAAAGCCCTAGTTTCACCCGACTTCCCCGACTCCTTTCGACGGAATCAGCCTCACATGCCTCTAGACCCCTCGAGAGGCACGCAGAGCTCACATGACTGCTTCAAAATGTGACGGAGCCTGACTCCTCTTGAACATTGACAGGAATCCCAGTATCCCTGGGCTACTGGAAAGGGACCCGGGTCTCCCGACTCACCCACGAGAAGCGTTCCTTTTGCCCTGCCAAGCCTCGAAGAGACTCCTGAGGTGTCCCTCGTAACTCGACGACAGGAGTCCTGACTTCGTTGAACACAACACGAGGGTTGAAGGGCCATCCCCGCCGTAAGTCGAGAATGTACCCCAGGTCCCCGCCGCAACTCGAGAAAAACCATGAGACTTCTTTCCCCATCCAAGCGAGATGAGGCCCGATTCCCCTGCACTGCATGCAGAGACAATTCCGTGAGCCCCCTGAAACATGTCAGGAGCCTCGACTTGCTTGATGGATGTCGAGACAGTCCGCAAAAAACACTGTCACAAGTAGAGAGGGACCCTGAGGTCACAACCAGCAATTCAGCATTCGCGAAGGAGCTCCATGGGCCCCAAATCACTCGAGATGAGGCCCGCTTCCCCTGCATTGCATTACTCCAGAGCCATCCCCCGTATCCACCATCAAACACGACCTGAGAGCTTGACTCCCTTTAAGGCAACATCCAAAGGTTCCCCGAGAACAACGTGCCAAGTTCTCAGCAGAGGAGAGGAGTACCAATTCACTCCAGAGCAACTCGAGACTACTTACTTACTCCCGCTCCGCCCAATTGTACCCCAAATTGCCTCGAGATGAAGCGCTGATTCCCTGGCTTAGACTCAAGACAGTAGGCCACCTTGTTCTTTCCACAAGCCCCTCAAGAGGAGGCTTCTTCTCTCAGCAATAGGTAATGAGGGAGGGACCCTGAGATTGCTGCCTCAATGGGCATATACACCGAGAAGCCCTGACTCGAAAGGAGGCCGGTTTCCCTTGCAGTGGCTTGAATACAGTCTAGTCTTTTCATCTCACAAGCTGAAGGGATGTCTGCACCACCTGTGGAGTCCCTAGAGAAAGCCCTAGGAACTTCCCCGACTCCTTTCGACGGAATGCCTCACATGCCTCTGACACCTCGAGAGGCACGCAGAGCTCACTGCTTCAAAATGATGACGGAGCCTGACTCCTCTTGAACATTTGACAGAATCCCAGTATCCCTGTGGCTACTGGAAAGGGACCCTGGGTCTCCCGACTCACCTCGAGAAGCGTTCCTTTTTGCCCTGCCAAGCCTCGAAGAGACTCCTGAGGTGTCCCTCGTAACTGACCGAACAAGGAGTCCTGACTTCGTTGAACCAACACGAGGGTTGAAGGGCCATACCACCGCCGTAAGTCGAGAATGTACCCCAGGTCCCCGCCGCAACTCGAGAAAAAAACCATGAGACTTCCCCTCTCCAAGCGACGATGAGGCCCGATTCCCCTGCAACTGCATGCAGAGCAATTCCGTGAGCCCCCTGAAACATGTCAGGAGCCTCGACTTGCTTGATGGATGTCGAGACAGTCCGCAAAAACACTGTCACAAGTAGAGAGGGACCCTGAGGTCACACACCAGCATCGCGAAGGAGCTCCATGGGCCCCAAATCAACTCGAGCGAGAGGCCCGCTTCCCCTGCATTGACTCCAGAGCCATCCCCCGTTCCCCATCAAACACGACCTGAGGCTTGACTCCCTTTAGGCAACTCCAGAGGTTCCCCGAGAACAACGGGCCAAGTCTAGAGGAGTACCAAGTTCAGCAGAGCAACTCGAGGACTGCTCCGTGTAACCCCAAATTGCCTCGAGATGAGAGCTGATTCCCTGGCTTAGACTCAAGACGTAGGCCACCTTTCCACAAGCCCCTCAAGAGGAGGCTTCTCTCAGCAATAGGTATGAGGGAGGGACCCTGAGATTGCTGCCTCAATTGGGCATATACACCGAGAAGACCCTGACTCGAAAGGAGGCCGGTCTTTCCTTGCAGTGGCTTGAATACAGTCTAGTCTTTTTTCATCTCACAAGCAGAAGGGAATGTCTGCACCACCTGTGGAGTCCCTAGAGAAAGCCCCCTAGGTCCCCGACTCCTTTCGACGGAATGCCTCACATGCCTCTGACACCGGCCTCGAGAGGCACGCAGAGCTCACTGCTTCAAAATTTAGACGGAGCCTGACTCCGTCTTGAAACATTGACATGAATCCCAGTATCCCTGTGGCTACTGAAAGGGAACCCTGGGTACTCCCTACTCAACCTCGAGAAGCGTTTCCTTTTTGCCCTGCCAAGCCTCGAAGAGAATCTTCCTGAGGTGTACCCCTCGTAAACTCGACAGGAGTCCCTTTTGACTTCGTTGAACCAACAACGAGGGTTGACAGGGCCAATCCCCGCCGTAAAGTCGAGAATGTCTAACCCCAGGTCCCCCCGCCGCAACTCGAGAAAACCCAATGAGACTTCCCCCTCCAAGCGAGATGAGCCCGATTCCCCTGCACTGCATGCAGAGCAATTCCGTTGAGCCCCCTGAAACATGTCGAGGAGCCTCGACACTTGCTTGAATGGATGTCGAGACAGTCCGCAAAAACCACTGTCACAAGTAGAGAGGGACCCTGAGGTCACACCAGCATCGCGAAGGAGCTCCATGGGCCCCCAAATCAACTCGAGATGATGCCCGCTTCCCCTGCATTGACCCTTTCCAGAGCCATCCCCCACGTTCCCCATCAAACACGACCTAGGCTTGACGTTGGCCCTTTAGGCAACTCCAGAGGTTCCCCGAGAAACAACAGGTAGCCAAGTCTAGAGGAGTACCAAGTTCAGCAGTGCAACTCGAGGACTGCTCCGTACGTACCCCAAATTGCCCTCGAGAATGGGAGAGCTGATTCCCTGGCTTAGGACTGCAAGACGTAGGCCACCTTTCCACAAGGCCCCTCAAGAGGAGGCTTCTCTCAGCAAATAGGTAAGAGGAGGGACCCTGAGATTGCTGGCCTCAATGGGGCATATACACACCGAGAAGCTGCACCTGACTCGAAAGGATGGCCGGCTTTCTCTTGCAGTGGCTTGAATACAGTCTAGACTAGTCCTTTCATCTCACTCACAAGCTGCAAGCTGGAAGTCCATGCACCACCTGTGGAGTCCCTAGAGAACAGCCCTAAGGACCCCCGACAGAATCCTTTCGACGGAATGCCTCACCCATGCCTACTGACTTACACCTCGAGAGGCACGCAGAGCTCACTGCATCTAAAATTTGACGGAGCCGCCTGACTCCTCTTGAACATTGACAAAGGAAATCCCATATACCTGTGGGCTACAGGAAAAAGGGACCCCTGGGTCTCCCGACTCACCTCGAGAAGCGTATCCCTTTTGCCCTGCCAAGCCTCGAAGAGACTCCCTGAGGGGTGTCCCTCGTAACTCGACAGTAGTCCTGACGTTCGTTTGAACCAACACGAGGGTTTTGAAGGGCCATGCCCCCCGCCGTAAGTCGAGAAAATGTACCCCAGGTCCCCGCCGGGCGCAACTCGAGAAAAAAAACCATGAGACTATCACCCCCTCCAAGCGAAGATGAGGACCCGATTCCCCTGCACTGCAATGCACAGAGCAATTCCCGTGAGCCCCCTGAAACATGTCAGGAGCCTCGACTTGCTTGATGGATGTCGAGACAGTCCCGCAAAAACACTGTCACAAGTAGAGAGGGACCCTGAGGTCACACCAGCAACGCGAAGGAGCTCCATGGGCCCCATAAATCAACTCGAGATGAGGCCCGCTGTCCCCTGCATTGACTCCAGAGCCATCCCCCCGTTCCCCATCAAACACGTTTAGGTACGGGGACCTGAGGGCTTGACTCCCTTTAGGCAACTCCAGAGGCATTATCCCCGAGAACAACGGGCCAAGTCTAAGAGGAAGTACCAAGTTCATGCAGAGCAACTCGAGGGCAAATGCTCCAGTGTACCCCAAATTGCCTCGAGATCGAGAGCTGACTAAAATCCACGGGCTTAGACCTCAAAGACGTAGGCCACCTTTCCACAAGCCCACTCAAGAGGAGCTTTCTCTCAGCAATAGGTATGAGGGAGGGACCTGAGATTGCTGCCTCAATGGGGCATATACACCGAGAAGCCCTGACTCGAAAGGAGGGCCGCCTTTCCATTGCATGGCTTCTTGAATACAGTCTAGTCTTTCATCACTTCACAAGCTGAAGGGATGATGTCTGCACCACCTGTGGAGTCCCTAGAGAAAGCCCTAGGTCCCCGACTCCTTTCGACGGAATGCCTCACATGCCTCTGACACCTCGCTGAGAGGCACGCAGAGCTCACTGCATTCAAAATTTGACTGGAAGCACTCTGACTCACCTACCTTGAACATTGACAGGAGAATACCCAGTCATTCCTGTGTCTACAATGGAAAGGGACCCTGGGTCTCCCGACTCACCTCGAGAAGCGCTTCCCTTTTAGCCCTGCCAAGCCCTCGAAGAGAACTCCTGAGTGTGTCCCTCGTAACTCGACAGGAAGTCCTGACTTCGTTGAAACCAAACTCACGAGGGTATAAAAGAGGCCATCCCCCGCCGTAAGTCGAGAATGTAACCCAGGTCCCCGCCGCAAACTCAGGAGAAAAACCATGAGACTTCCCCCTCCAAGCGAGATCATGAGGACCCGATTCCCCCTGCACTGCAGCATGCAGAGCAATTCGTGAGCCCCCTGAAACCATGTCAGGAGCCCTCGACTTGCTACTACTATATGGATGTCGAGACTCAAGTCCGCAAAACAAACACTTGGTCACAAGTAGAGAGGGACAATTGAGGTCAAAGCCAGCATCGCGAAGGAGCTCCATGGGCTCCCCAAATCAACTCGAGATGAGGCCCCGCTTCCCTGCATTGACTCCAGAGCCATCCCCCATTCCCCATCAAACACGACCAGAGGCTTGACTCCCTTTAGGCAACTCCAGAGGTTCCCAAACGAGAAGAACAACGGCCCCCCACACCCCCCCCCAACCAAAGTCTAGAGGAGTACCCAAGTCAGCCAGGAGCAGAGCAACTTCGAGGACTGCTCCGTGTACCCCAAAATTGCCCTCGAGATGAGGAGCTGATTCCCTGGCTTAGACTCAAGACGTAGGCCACCTTTCCACAAGCCACCTCAAGAGGAGGCTTCTCCTCAGCAATAGGTATGAGGGAGGGACCCTGAGATTGCTGCCTCAATGGGCATATACAACCGAGAAGCCCTGACTCGAAAGGAGGCCGGTTTCCTTGCAGTGGCTTGAATACAGTTCTAGTCTTTCATCTCACAAGCTGAAGGGATGTCTGCACCACCTGTGGAGTCCCTAGAGAAAGCCCTAGGTCCCCGACTCCTTTCGACGGAATGCCTCACATGCCTCTGACACCTCGAGAAGGCACGCAGAGCTCACTGCTTCAAAATTTGACGGAGCCTGACTCCTCTTGAACATTGACAGGAATCCCAGTATCCACTGTGGCTACTGGAAAGGGACCCTGGGTCTCCCGACTCACCTCGAGAAGCGTCCTTTTGCCCTGCCAAGCCTCGAAGAGACATCCTGAGGTGTCCCTCGTAACTCGACAGGAGAGTCCTGACTTCGTTGAACCAAACACGACAGGGTTGAAGGGCCCATCCCCGCCCCGTAAGTCGAGACAATGTACCCCAGGTCCCCGCCGCAAACTCGAGAAAAAACCATGAGACTTCCCCCTCCAAGCGAGATGAGGCCCGATTCCCCTTTGCACTGCATGCAGAGCAATTCCGTGAGCCCCCTGAAACATGTCAGGAGCCTCGACTTGCTTGATGGATGTCGAGACAGTCCGCAAAAACACTGTCACAAGTAGAGAGGGACCCTGAGGTCACAACCAGCATCGCGAAGGGAGCTCCATGGGCCCCAAATCAACTCGAGATGAGGCCCGCTTCCCCTGCATTGACCTCCAGAGCCATCCCCCTTTCCCCATCAAACACGACCCTGAGGCTTTTGACTCCCTTTAGGCAACTCCAGAGGTTCCCCGAGAACAACGGGCCAAGTCTAGAGGAGTACCAAGTTCAGCAGAGCAACTCGAGGACTGCTCCGTGTACCCCAAATTGCCTCGAGATGAGAGCTGATTCCCTGGCTTAGACTCAAGACGTTAGGCCACCTTTCCACAAGCCCCTCAAGAGGAGGCTTACTCTCTCAGCAATAGGTATGAGGGAGGGACCCTGAGATTGCTGCCTCAATGGGCATATACACCGAGAAGCCCTGACTCAAAAGGAGGCCGGCTTTCCTTGCAGTGGCTTGAATACAGTCTAGTCTTTCATCTCACAAGCTGAAGGGATGTCTGCACCACCTGTGGAGTCCCTAGAGAAAGCCCTAGGTCCCCGACTCCTTTCGACGGAATGCCTCACATGCCTCTGACACCTCGAGAGGCACGCAGAGCTCACTGCTTCAAAATTTGACGGAGCCTGACTCCTCTTGAACATTGACAGGAATCCCAGTATCCCTGTGGCTACTGGAAAGGGACCCTGGGTCTTCCCGACTCACCTCGAGAGAAGCGTTCCTTTTGCCCTGCCAAGCCTCGAAGAGACTCCTGAGGTGTCCCCTCGTAACTCGACAGGAGTCCTGACTTCGTTGAACCAACACACGAGGGTTGAAGGGCCATCCCCGCCGTAAGTCGAGAATGTACCCAGGTCCCCGCCGCAACTCGAGAGAAAAACCATGAGACTTCCCCCTCCAAGCGAGATGAGGCCCGATTCCCCTGCACTGCATGCAGAGCAATTCCGTGAGCCCCTGAAACATGTCAGGAGCCTCGACTTGCTTGATGGATGTCGAGACAGTCCGCAAAAACACTGTCACAAGTAGAGAGGGACCCTGAGGTCACACCAGCATCGCGAAGGAGCTCCATGGGCCCCAAATCAACTCGAGATGAGGCCCGCTTCCCCTGCATTGACTCCAGAGCCATCCCCCGTTTCCCCCATCAAACACGACCTGAGGCTTGACTCCCTTTAGGCAACTCCAGAGGTTCCCCGAGAACAACGGGCCAAGTCTAGAGGGTTACCAAGTTCAGCAGAGCAACTCGAGGACTGCTCCGTGTACCCCAAATTGCCTCGAGATGAGAGCTGATTCCCTGGCTTAGACTCAAGACGTAGGCCACCTTTTCCACAAGCCCCTCAAGAGGAGGCTTCTCTCAGCAATAGGTATGAGGGAGGGACCCTGAGATTGCTGCCTCAATGGGCATATACACCGAGAAGCCCTGACTCGAAAGGAGGCCGGCTTTCCCTGCAGTGGCTTGAATACAGTCTAGTCTTTCATCTCACAAGCTGAAGGGATGTCTGCACCACCTGTGGAGTCCCTAGAGAAAGCCCTAGGTCCCCGACTCCTTTCGACGGAATGCCTCACATGCCTCTGACACCTCGAGAGGCACGCAGAGCTCACTGCTTCAAAATTTGACGGAGCCTGACTCCTCTTGAACATTGACAGGAATCCCAGTATCCCTGTGGCTACTGGAAAGGGACCCTGGGTCTCCCGACACTCACCTCGAGAAGCAAGCGTTCCCTTTTGCCCTGCCAAGCCTCGAAGAGGACTCCTGAGGTGTCCCTCGTAACTCGACAGGAGTCCTGACTTCGTTGAACAAACACGAGGGTTGAAGGGCCATCCCCGCCGTAAGTCGAGAATGTACCCCAGGTCCCCGCCGCAACTCGAGAGAAAAAACCATGAGACTTCCCCCTCCAAGCGAGATGAGGCCCGATTCCCCTGCACTGCATTGCAGAGCAATTCCGTGAGCCCCCTGAAACATGTCAGGAGCCTCGACTTGCTTGATGGATGTCGAGACAGTCCGCAAAAAAAACACTGTCACAAGTAGAGAGGGACCCTGAGGTCACACCAGCATCGCGAAGGAGCTCCATGGGCCCCAAATCAACTCGAGATGAGGCCCCTTTCTCCCCTGCATTGACTCCAGAGCCATCCCCCGTTCCCCATCAAACACGACCTGAGGCTTGACTCCCTTTAGGCAACTCCAGAGGTTCCCCGAGACAACAACGGGCCAAGTCTAGAGGAGTACCAAGTTCAGCAGAGCAACTCGAGGACTGCTCCGTGTACCCAAAAATTGCCTCGAGATGAGAGCTGATTCCCTGGCTTAGACTCAAGACGTAGGCCACCTTTCCACAAGCCCCTCAAGAGGAGGCTTCTCTCAGCAATAGGTATGAGGGAGGGACCCTGAGATTGCTGCCTCAAATGGGCATATACACCGAGAAGCCCTGACTCGAGAAAGGAGGCCGGGTTTCCTTGCAGTGGCTTGAATACAGTCTAGTCTTTCATCTCACAAGCTGAAGGGATGTCTGCACCACCTGTGGGAGTCCCTAGAGAAAGCCCTAGGTCCCCGACTCCTTTCGACGGAATGCCTCACATGCCTCTGACACCTCGAGAGAGGCACGCAGAGCTCACTGCTTCAAAATTTGACGGAGCCTGACTCCTCTTGAACATTGACAGGAATCCCAGTATCCCTGTGGCTACTGGAAAGGGACCCTGGGTCTCCCGACTCACCTCGAGAAGCGTTCCCTTTTGCCCTGCCAAGCCCGAAGAGACTCCTGAGGTGTCCCTCGTAACTCGACAGGAGTCCTGACTTCGTTGAACAAACACGAGGGTTGAAGGGCCATCCCGCCGTAAGTCGAGAAATGTACCCCAGGTCCCCGCCGCAAACTCGAGAAAAACCATGAGACTTCCCCCTCCAAGCGAGATGAGGCCCGATTCCCCTGCACTGCATGCAGAGCAATTCCGTGAGCCCCCTGAAAACATGTCAGGAGCCCTCGACTTGCTTGATGGATGTCGAGACAGTCCGCAAAAAACACCTGTCACAAGTAGAGAGGGACCCTGAGGTCACACCAGCATCGCGAAGGAGCTCCATGGGCCCCAAATCAACTCGAGATGAGGCCCGCTTCCCCTGCATTGACTCCAGAGCCATCCCCCGTTCCCCATCAAACACGACCTGAGGCTTGACTCCCTTTAGGCAACTCCAGAGGTTCCCCGAGAACAACGGGCCAAGTCTAGAGGAGTACCAAGTTCAGCAGAGCAACTCGAGGACTGCTCCGTGTACCCCAAATTGCCTCGAGATGAGAGCTGATTCCCTGGCTTAGACTCAAAGACGTAGGCCACCTTTCCACAAGCCCCTCAAGAGGAGGCTCTTCTCTCAGCAATAGGTATGAGGGAGGGACCCTGAGATTGCTGCCTCAATGGGCATATACACCGAGAAGCCCTGACTCGAAAGGAGGCCGGGTTTCCTTGCAGTGGCTTGAATACAGTCTAGTCTTTCATCTCACAAGGTGAAGGGATGTCTGCACCACCTGTGGAGAGTCCCTAGAGAAAGCCCTAGGTCCCCGACTCCTTTCGACGGAATGCCTCACATGCCTCTGACACCTCGAGAGGCACGCAGAGCTCTCATGCTTCAAAATTTGACGGAGCCTGACTCCTCTTGAACATTGACAGGAATCCCAGTATCCCTGTGGCTACTGGAAAGGGACCCTGGGTCTCCCGACTCACCTCGAGAAGCGTCCCTTTTGCCCTGCCAAGCCTCGAAGAGACTCCTGAGGTGTCCCTCGTAACTCGACAGGAGTCCTGACTTCGTTGAACAAACACGAGGGTTGAAGGGCCATCCCCGCCGTAAGTCGAGAATGTACCCCAGGTCCCCCGCCGCAACTCGAGAAAAACCATGAGACTTCCCCCTCCAAGCGAGATGATGGCCCGATTCCCCCTGCACTGCATGCAGAGCAATTCCGTGAGCCCCCTGAAACATGTCAGGAGCCTCGACTTGCTTGATGGATGTCGAGGACAGTCCGCAAAAACACTGTCACAAGTAGAGAGGGACCCTGAGGTCACACCAGCATCGCGAAGGAGCTCCATGGGCCCCAAATCAACTCGAGATGAGGCCCCGCTTCCCCTGCATTGACTCCAGAGCCATCCCCCGTTCCCCATCAAACACGACCTGAGGCTTGACTCCCTTTAGGCAACTCCAGAGGTTCCCCAAGAACAACGGGCCAAGTCTAGAGGAGTACCAAGTTCAGCAGCAGAGCAACTCGAGGGGGGGGGGGACTGCTCCGTGTACCCCAAAATTGCCTCGAGATGAGAGAGCTGATTCCCTGGCTTAGACTCAAGACGTAGGCCACCTTTCCACAAGCCCCTCAAGAGGAGGCTTCTCTCAGCAATAGGTATGAGGGAGGGACCCTGAGATTGCTGCCTCAATGGGCATATACACCGAGAAGCCCTGACTCGAAAGGAGGCCGGGTTTCCTTGCAGTGGCTTGAATACAGTCTAGTCTTTCATCTCACAAGGTGAAGGGATGTCTGCACCACCTGTGGAGTCCCTAGAGAAAGCCCTAGGTCCCCGACTCCTTTCGACGGAATGCCTCACATGCCTCTGACACCTCGAGAGGCACGCAGAGCTCACTGCTTCAAAATTTGACGGAGCCTGACTCCTCTTGAACATTGACAGGAATCCCAGTATCCCTGTGGCTACTGGAAAGGGACCCTGGGTCTCCCGACTCACCTCGAGAAGCGTCCCTTTTGCCCTGCCAAGCCTCGAAAAGACTCCTGAGGTGTCCCTCGTAACTCGACAGGAGTCCTGACTTCGTTGAACAAACACGAGGGTTGAAGGGCCATCCCCGCCGTAAGTCGAGAATGTACCCCAGGTCCCCGCCGCAACTCGAGAGAAAAACCATGAGGACTTCCCCCTCCAAGCGAGATGAGCCCGATTCCCCTGCACTGCATGCAGAGCAATTCCGTGAGCCCCCTGAAACATGTCAGGAGCCTCGACTTGCTTGATGGATGTCGAGACAGTCCGCAAAAACACTGTCACAAGTAGAGAGGGACCCTGAGGTCACACCAGCATCGCGAAGGAGCTCCATGGGCCCCAAATCAACTCGAGATGAGGCCCGCTTCCCCTGCATTGACTCCAGAGCCATCCCCCGTTCCCCATCAAACACGACCTGAGGCTTGACTCCCTTTAGGCAACTCCAGAGGTTCCCCGAGAACAACGGGCCAAGTCTAGAGGAGTACCAAGTTCAGCAGAGCAACTCGAGGACTGCTCCGTGTACCCCAAATTGCCTCGAGATGAGAGCTGATTCCCTGGCTTAGACTCAAGACGTAGGCCACCTTTCCACAAGCCCCTCAAGAGGAGGCTTCTCTCAGCAATAGGTATGAGGGAGGGACCCTGAGATTGCTGCCTCAATGGGCATATACACCGAGAAGCCCTGACTCGAAAGGAGGCCGGGTTTCCTTGCAGTGGCTTGAATACAGTCTAGTCTTTCATCTCACAAGGTGAAGGGATGTCTGCACCACCTGTGGAGTCCCTAGAGAAAGCCCTAGGTCCCCGACTCCTTTCGACGGAATGCCTCACATGCCTCTGACACCCGAGAGGCACGCAGAGCTCACTGCTTCAAAATTTGACGGAGCCTGACTCCTCTTGAACATTGACAGGAATCCCAGTATCCCTGTGGCTACTGGAAAGGGACCCTGGGTCTCCCGACTCTCCTCGAGAAGCGTCTGTTCCTTTTGCCCTGCCAAGCCTCGAAGAGACTCCTGAGGTGTCCCTCGTAACTCGACAGGAGTCCTGACTTCGTTGAACAAACACGAGGGTTGAAGGGCCATCCCCGCCGTAAGTCGAGAATGTACCCCAGGTCCCCGCCGCAACTCGAGGAAAAAAAACCATGAGACTTCCCCCTCCAAGCGAGATGAGGCCCGATTCCCCTGCACTGCATGCAGAGCAATTCCGTGAGCCCCCTGAAACATGTCAGGAGCCTCGACTTGCTTGATGGATGTCGAGACAGTCCGCAAAAACACTGTCACAAGTAGAGAGGGACCCTGAGGTCACACCAGCATCGCGAAGGAGCTCCATGGGCCCCAAATCAACTCGAGATGAGGCCCGCTTCCCCTGCATTGACTCCAGAGCCATCCCCCGTTCCCATCAAACACGACCTGAGGCTTGACTCCCTTTAGGCAACTCCAGAGGTTCCCCGAGAACAACGGGCCAAGTCTAGAGGAGTACCAAGTTCAGCAGAGCAACTCGAGGACTGCTCCGTGTACCCCAAATTGCCTCGAGATGAGAGCTGATTCCCTGGCTTAGACTCAAGACGTAGGCCACCTTTCCACAAGCCCCTCAAGAGGAGGCTTCTCTCAGCAATAGGTATGAGGGAGGGACCCTGAGATTGCTGCCTCAATGGGCATATATACACCGAGAAGAAGCCCTGACTCGAAAGGAGGCCGGGTTTCCTTGCAGTGGCTTGAATACAGTCTAGTCTTTCATCTCACAAGGTGAAGGGATGTCTGCACCACCTGTGGAGTCCCTAGAGAAAGCCCTAGGTCCCCGACTCCTTTCGACGGAATGCCTCACATGCCTCTGACACCTCGAGAGGCACGCAGAGCTCACTGCTTCAAAATTTGACGGAGCCTGACTCCTCTTGAACATTGACAGGAATCCCCAGTATCCCTGTGGCTACTGGAAAGGGACCCTGGTCTCCCGACTCACCTCGAGAAGCGTTCCCTTTTGCCCTGCCAAGCCTCGAAGAGACTCCTGAGGTGTCCCTCGTAACTCGACAGGAGTCCTGACTTCGTTGAACAAACACGAGGGTTGAAGGGCCATCCCCGCCGTAAGTCGAGAATGTACCCCAGGTCCCCGCCGCAACTCGAGAAAAACCATGAGACTTCCCCCTCCAAGCGAGATGAGGCCCGATTCCCCTGCACTGCATGCAGAGCAATTCCGTGAGCCCCCTGAAACATGTCAGGAGCCTCGACTTGCTTGATGGATGTCGAGACAGTCCGCAAAAACACTGTCACAAGTAGAGAGGGACCCTGAGGTCACACCAGCATCGCGAAGGAGCTCCATGGGCCCCAAATCAACTCGAGATGAGGCCCGCTTCCCCTGCATTGACTCCAGAGCCATCCCCCGTTCCCCATCAAACACGACCTGAGGCTTGACTCCCTTTAGGCAACTCCAGAGGTTCCCCGAGAACAACGGGCCAAGTCTAGAGGAGTACCAAGTTCAGCAGAGCAACTCGAGGACTGCTCCGTGTACCCCAAATTGCCTCGAGATGAGAGCTGATTCCCTGGCTTAGACTCAAGACGTAGGCCACCTTTCCACAAGCCCCTCAAGAGGAGGCTTCTCTCAGCAATAGGTATGAGGGAGGGACCCTGAGATTGCTGCCTCAATGGGCATATACACCGAGAAGCCCTGACTCGAAAGGAGGCCGGGTTTCCTTGCAGTGGCTTGAATACAGTCTAGTCTTTCATCTCACAAGCTGAAGGGATGTCTGCACCACCTGTGGAGTCCCTAGAGAAAGCCCTAGGTCCCCGACTCCTTTCGACGGAATGCCTCACATGCCTCTGACACCCCGAGAGGCACGCAGAGCTCACTGCTTCAAAATTTGACGGAGCCTGACTCCTCTTGAACATTGACAGGAATCCCAGTATCCCTGTGGCTACTGGAAAGGGACCCTGGGGTCTCCCGACTCACCTCGAGAAGCGTTCCTTTTGCCCTGCCAAGCCTCGAAGAGACTCCTGAGGTGTCCCTCGTAACTCGACAGGAGTCCTGACTTCGTTGATGATTGAACCAACACGAGGGTTGAAGGGCCATCCCCGCCGTAAGTCGAGAATGTACCCCAGGTCCCCCGCCGCAACTCGAGAAAAAACCATGAGACTTCCCCCTCCAAGCGAGATGAGGCCCGATTCCCCTGCACTGCATGCAGAGCAATTCCGTGAGCCCCCTGAAACATGTCAGGAGCCTCGACTTGCTTGATGGATGTCGAGACAGTCCGCAAAAACACTGTCACAAGTAGAGAGGGACCCTGAGGTCACACCAGCATCGCGAAGGAGCTCCATGGCCCCAAATCAACTCGAGATGAGGCCCGCTTCCCCTGCATTGACTCCAGAGCCATCCCCCGTTCCCCATCAAACACGACCTGAGGCTTGACTCCCTTTAGGCAATCCAGAGGTTCCCCGAGAACAACGGGCCAAGTCTAGAGGAGTACCAAGTTCAGCAGAGCAACTCGAGGACTGCTCCGTGTACCCCAAATTGCCTCGAGATGAGAGCTGATTCCCTGGCTTAGACTCAAGACGTAGGCCACCTTTCCACAAGCCCCTCAAGAGGAGGCTTCTCTCAGCAATAGGTATGAGGGAGGGACCCTGAGATTGCTGCCTCAATGGGCATATACACCGAGAAGCCCTGACTCGAAAGGAGGCCGGGTTTCCTTGCAGTGGCTTGAATACAGTCTAGTCTTTCATCTCACAAGCTGAAGGGATGTCTGCACCACCTGTGGAGTCCCTAGAGAAAGCCCTAGGTCCCCGACTCCTTTCGACGGAATGCCTCACATGCCTCTGACACCTCGAGAGGCACGCAGAGCTCACTGCTTCAAAATTTGACGGAGCCTGACTCCTCTTGAACATTGACAGGAATCCCAGTATCCCTGTGGCTACTGGAAAGGGACCCTGGGTCTCCCGACTCACCTCGAGAAGCGTTCCTTTTGCCCTGCCAAGCCTCGAAGAGACTCCTGATGTGTCCCTCGTAACTCGACAGGAGTCCTGACTTCGTTGAACCAACACGAGGGTTGAAGGGCCATCCCCGCCGTAAGTCGAGAATGTACCCCAGGTCCCCGCCGCAACTCGAGAAAAAAAACCATGAGACTTCCCCCTCCAAGCGAGATGAGGCCCGATTCCCCTGCACTGCATGCAGAGCAATTCCGTGAGCCCCCTGAAACATGTCAGGAGCCTCGACTTGCTTGATGGATGTCGAGACAGTCCGCAAAAACACTGTCACAAGTAGAGAGGGACCCTGAGGTCACACCAGCATCGCGAAGGAGCTCCATGGGCCCCAAATCAACTCGAGATGAGGCCCGCTTCCCCTGCATTGACTCCAGAGCCATCCCCCGTTCCCCATCAAACACGACCTGAGGCTTGACTCCCTTTAGGCAACTCCAGAGGTTCCCCGAGAACAACGGGCCAAGTCTAGAGGAGTACCAAGTTCAGCAGAGCAGACTCGAGGACTGCTCCGTGTACCCCAAATTGCCTCGAGATGAGAGCTGATTCCCTGGCTTAGACTCAAGACGTAGGCCACCTTTCCACAAGCCCCTCAAGAGGAGGCTTCTCTCAGCAATAGGTATGAGGGAGGGACCCTGAGATTGCTGCCTCAATGGGCATATACACCGAGAAGCCCTGACTCGAAAGGAGGCCGGCTTTCCTTGCAGTGGCTTGAATACAGTCTAGTCTTTCATCTCACAAGCTGAAGGGATGTCTGCACCACCTGTGGAGTCCCTAGAGAAAGCCCTAGGTCCCCGACTCCTTTCGACGGAATGCCTCACATGCCTCTGACACCTCGAGAGGCACGCAGAGCTCACTGCTTCAAAATTTGACGGAGCCTGACTCCTCTTGAACATTGACAGGAATCCCAGTATCCCTGTGGCTACTGGAAAGGGACCCTGGGTCTCCCGACTCACCTCGAGAAGCGTTCCTTTTGCCCTGCCAAGCCTCGAAGAGACTCCTGAGGTGTCCCTCGTAACTCGACAGGAGTCCTGACTTCGTTGAACCAAACACGAGGGTTGAAGGGCCATCCCCGCCGTAAGTCGAGAATGTACCCCAGGTCCCCGCCGCAACTCGAGAAAAACCATGAGACTTCCCCCTCCAAGCGAGATGAGGCCCGATTCCCCTGCACTGCATGCAGAGCAATTCCGTGAGCCCCCTGAAACATGTCAGGAGCCTCGACTTGCTTGATGGATGTCGAGACAGTCCGCAAAAACACTGTCACAAGTAGAGAGGGACCCTGAGGTCACACCAGCATCGCGAAGGAGCTCCATGGGCCCCAAATCAACTCGAGATGAGGCCCGCTTCCCCTGCATTGACTCCAGAGCCATCCCCCGTTCCCCCATCAAACACGACCTGAGGCTTGACTCCCTTTAGGCAACTCCAGAGGTTCCCCGAGAACAACGGGCCAAGTCTAGAGGAGTACCAAGTTCAGCAGAGCAACTCGAGGACTGCTCCGTGTACCCCAAATTGCCTCGAGATGAGAGCTGATTCCCTGGCTTAGACTCAAGACGTAGGCCACCTTTCCACAAGCCCCTCAAGAGGAGGCTTCTCTCAGCAATAGGTATGAGGGAGGGACCCTGAGATTGCTGCCTCAATGGGCATATACACCGAGAAGCCCTGACTCGAAAGGAGGCCGGCTTTCCTTGCAGTGGCTTGAATACAGTCTAGTCTTTCATCTCACAAGGTGAAGGGATGTCTGCACCACCTGTGGAGTCCCTAGAGAAAGCCCTAGGTCCCCGACTCCTTTCGACGGAATGCCTCACATGCCTCTGACACCTCGAGAGGCACGCAGAGCTCACTGCTTCAAAATTTGACGGAGCCTGACTCCTCTTGAACATTGACAGGAATCCCAGTATCCCTGTGGCTACTGGAAAGGGACCCTGGGTCTCCCGACTCACCTCGAGAAGCGTTCCTTTTGCCCTGCCAAGCCTCGAAGAGACTCCTGAGGTGTCCCTCGTAACTCGACAGGAGTCCTGACTTCGTTGAACCAACACGAGGGTTGAAGGGCCATCCCCGCCGTAAGTCGAGAATGTACCCCAGGTCCCCGCCGCAACTCGAGAAAAACCATGAGACTTCCCCCTCCAAGCGAGATGAGGCCCGATTCCCCTGCACTGCATGCAGAGCAATTCCGTGAGCCCCCTGAAACATGTCAGGAGCCTCGACTTGCTTGATGGATGTCGAGACAGTCCGCAAAAACACTGTCACAAGTAGAGAGGGACCCTGAGGTCACACCAGCATCGCGAAGGAGCTCCATGGGCCCCAAATCAACTCGAGATGAGGCCCGCTTCCCCCTGCATTGACTCCAGAGCCATCCCCCGTTCCCCATCAAACACGACCTGAGGCTTGACTCCCTTTAGGCAACTCCAGAGGTTCCCCGAGAACAACGGGCCAAGTCTAGAGGAGTACCAAGTTCAGCAGAGCAACTCGAGGACTGCTCCGTGTACCCCAAATTGCCTCGAGATGAGAGCTGATTCCCTGGCTTAGACTCAAGACGTAGGCCACCTTTCCACAAGCCCCTCAAGAGGAGGCTTCTCTTAGCAATAGGTATGAGGGAGGGACCCTGAGATTGCTGCCTCAATGGGCATATACACCGAGAAGCCCTGACTCGAAAGGAGGCCGGCTTTCCTTGCAGTGGCTTGAATACAGTCTAGTCTTTCATCTCACAAGCTGAAGGGATGTCTGCACCACCTGTGGAGTCCCTAGAGAAAGCCCTAGGTCCCCGACTCCTTTCGACGGAATGCCTCACATGCCTCTGACACCTCGAGAGGCACGCAGAGCTCACTGCTTCAAAATTTGACGGAGCCTGACTCCTCTTGAACATTGACAGGAATCCCAGTATCCCTGTGGCTACTGGAAAGGGACCCGGGTCTCCCGACTCACCTCGAGAAGCGTTCCCTTTTGCCCTGCCAAGCCTCGAAGAGACTCCTGAGGTGTCCCTCGTAACTCGACAGGAGTCCTGACTTCGTTGAACCAACACGAGGGTTGAAGGGCCATCCCCGCCGTAAGTCGAGAATGTACCCCAGGTCCCCGCCGCAACTCGAGAAAAACCATGAGACTTCCCCCTCCAAGCGAGATGAGGCCCGATTCCCCTGCACTGCATGCAGAGCAATTCCGTGAGCCCCCTGAAACATGTCAGGAGCCTCGACTTGCTTGATGGATGTCGAGACAGTCCGCAAAAACACTGTCACAAGTAGAGAGGGACCCTGAGGTCACACCAGCATCGCGAAGGAGCTCCATGGGCCCCAAATCAACTCGAGATGAGGCCCGCTTCCCCTGCATTGACTCCAGAGCCATCCCCCGTTCCCCATCAAACACGACCTGAGGCTTGACTCCCTTTAGGCAACTCCAAGGTTCCCCGAGAACAACGGGCCAAGTCTAGAGGAGTACCAAGTTCAGCAGAGCAACTCGAGGACTGCTCCGTGTACCCCAAATTGCCTCGAGATGAGAGCTGATTCCCTGGCTTAGACTCAAGACGTAGGCCACCTTTCCACAAGCCCCTCAAGAGGAGGCTTCTCTCAGCAATAGGTATGAGGGAGGGACACCCTGAGATTGCTGCCTCAATGGGCATATACACCGAGAAGCCCTGACTCGAAAGGAGGCCGGCTTTCCTTGCAGTGGCTTGAATACAGTCTAGTCTTTCATCTCACAAGCTGAAGGGATGTCTGCACCACCTGTGGAGTCCCTAGAGAAAGCCCTAGGCCCCCGACTCCTTTCGACGGAATGCCTCACATGCCTCTGACACCTCGAGAGGCACGCAGAGCTCACTGCTTCAAAATTTGACGGAGCCTGACTCCTCTTGAACATTGACAGGAATCCCAGTATCCCTGTGGCTACTGGAAAGGGACCCTGGGTCTCCCGACTCACCTCGAGAAGCGTTCCTTTTGCCCTGCCAAGCCTCGAAGAGACTCCTGAGGTGTCCCTCGTAACTCGACAGGAGTCCTGACTTCGTTGAACCAAACACGAGGGTTGAAGGGCCATCCCCGCCGTAAGTCGAGAATGTACCCCAGGTCCCCGCCGCAACTCGAGAAAAACCATGAGACTTCCCCCTCCAAGCGAGATGAGGCCCGATTCCCCTGCACTGCATGCAGAGCAATTCCGTGAGCCCCCTGAAACATGTCAGGAGCCTCGACTTGCTTGATGGATGTCGAGACAGTCCGCAAAAACACTGTCACAAGTAGAGAGGGACCCTGAGGTCACACCAGCATCGCGAAGGAGCTCCATGGGCCCCAAATCAACTCGAGATGAGGCCCGCTTCCCCTGCATTGACTCCAGAGCCATCCCCCGTTCCCCATCAAACACGACCTGAGGCTTGACTCCCTTTAGGCAACTCCAGAGGTTCCCCGAGAACAACGGGCCAAGTCTAGAGGAGTACCAAGTTCAGCAGAGCAACTCGAGGACTGCTCCGTGTACCCCAAATTGCCTCGAGATGAGAGCTGATTCCCTGGCTTAGACTCAAGACGTAGGCCACCTTTCCACAAGCCCCTCAAGAGGAGGCTTCTCTCAGCAATAGGTATGAGGGAGGGACCCTGAGATTGCTGCCTCAATGGGCATATACACCGAGAAGCCCTGACTCGAAAGGAGGCCGGCTTTCCTTGCAGTGGCTTGAATACAGTCTAGTCTTTCATCTCACAAGCTGAAGGGATGTCTGCACCACCTGTGGAGTCCCTAGAGAAAGCCCTAGGTCCCCGACTCCTTTCGACGGAATGCCTCACATGCCTCTGACACCTCGAGAGGCACGCAGAGCTCACTGCTTCAAAATTTGACGGAGCCTGACTCCTCTTGAACATTGACAGGAATCCCAGTATCCCTGTGGCTACTGGAAAGGGACCCTGGGTCTCCCGACTCACCTCGAGAAGCGTTCCTTTTGCCCTGCCAAGCCTCGAAGAGACTCCTGAGGTGTCCCTCGTAACTCGACAGGAGTCCTGACTTCGTTGAACCAAACACGAGGGTTGAAGGGCCATCCCCGCCGTAAGTCGAGAATGTACCCCAGGTCCCCGCCGCAACTCGAGAAAAACAATGAGACTTCCAACCTACCAACAAACCATGAGATTTCCCCCTCCAAGCGAGATGAGGCCCGATTCCCCTGCACTGCATGCAGAGCAATTCCGTGAGCCCCCCTGAAACATGTCAGGAGCCTCGACTTGCTTGATGGATGTCGAGACAGTCCGCAAAAACACTGTCACACAAGTAGAGAGGGACCCTGAGGTCACACCAGCATCGCGAAGGAGCTCCATGGGCCCCAAATCAACTCGAGATGAGGCCCGCTTCCCCTGCATTGACTCCAGAGCCATCCCCCGTTCCCCATCAAACACGACCTGAGGCTTGACTCCCTTTAGGCAACTCCAGAGGTTCCCCGAGAACAACGGGCCAAGTCTAGAGGAGTACCAAGTTCAGCAGTACAACTCGAGGACTGCTCCGTGTACCCCAAATTGCCTCGAGATGAGAGCTGATTCCCTGGCTTAGACTCAAGACGTAGGCCACCTTTCCACAAGCCCCTCAAGAGGAGGCTTCTCTCAGCAATAGGTATGAGGGAGGGACCCTGAGATTGCTGCCTCAATGGGCATATACACCGAGAAGCCCTGACTCGAAAGGAGGCCGGGTTTCCTTGCAGTGGCTTGAATACAGTCTAGTCTTTCATCTCACAAGCTGAAGGGATGTCTGCACCACCTGTGGAGTCCCTAGAGAAAGCCCTAGGTCCCCGACTCCTTTCGACGGAACGCCTCACATGCCTCTGACACCTCGAGAGGCACGCAGAGCTCACTGCTTCAAAATTTGACGGAGCTACTGACTCCTCTTGAACATTGACAGGAAATCCCAGTATCCCTGTGGCTACTGGGAAAGGGACCCTGGGTCTCCCGACTCACCTCGAGAAGCGTCCCTTTTTTGCCCTGCCAAGACCCTCGAAGAGACTCCTGAGGTGTCCCTCGTAACTCGACAGGACTCCTGACTTCGTTGAACAAACACGAGGGTTGAAGGGCCATCCCCGCCGTAAGTCGAGAATGTACCCAGGTCCCCGCCGCAACTCGAGAAAAAAAACCATGAGACTTTCCCCCTCCAAAAAGCGAGATGAGGCCCGATTCCCCTGCACTGCATGCAGAGCAATTCCGTGAGCCCCCTGAAACATGTGTCAGGAGCCTCGACTTGCTTGATGGATGTCGAGACAGTCCGCAAAAAACACTGTCACAAGTAGAGAGGGACCCTGAGGTCACACCAGCATCGCGAAGGAGCTCCATGGGCCCCAAATCAACTCGAGATGAGGCCCGCTTCCCCTGCATTGACTCCAGAGCCATCCCCCAGTTCCCCATCAAACACGACCTGAGGCTTGACTCCCTTTAGGCAACTCCAGAGGTTCCCCGAGAACAACGGGGCCAAGTCTAGAGGAGTACCAAGTTCAGCAGAGCAACTCGAAAAAGAGGACTGCTCCGTGTACCCCCAAATTGCCTCGAGATGACGAGCTGATTCCCTGGCTTAGACTCAAGACGTAGGCCACCTTTCCACAAGCCCCTCAAGAGGAGGCTTCTCTCAGCAATAGGTATGAGGGAGGGGACCCTGAGATTGCTGCCTCAATGGGCATATACACCGAGAAGCCCTGACTCGAAAGGAGGCCGGCTTTCCTTGCAGTGGCTTGAATACAGTCTAGTCTTTCATCTCACAAGCTGAAGGGGATGTCTGCACCACCTGTTGGAGTCCCTAGAGAAAGCCCTAGGTCCCCGACTCCTTTCGACGAGAATGCCTCACATGCCTCTGACACCTCGAGGAGGGCACGCAGAGCTCACTGCTTCAAAAATTTGACGGAGGGAGCCTGACTCCTCTTGAACATTGACAGGAATCCCAGTATCCCTGTGGCTACTGGAAAGGGACCCTGGGTCTCCCGACTCACCTCGAGAAGCGTTCCTTTTGCCTGCCAAGCCTCGAAGAGACTCCTGAGGTGTCCCTCGTAACTCGACAGGAGTCCTGACTTCGTTGAAACCAAACACGAGGGGGTTGAAGGGCCATCCCCGCCGTAAGTCGAGAATGTACCCCAGGTCCCCCCGCCGCAACTCGAGAAAAAAAGAAAAACCATGAGACTTCCCCCTCCAAGCGAGATGAGGCCCGATTCCCCTGCACTGCATGCAGAGCAATTCCGTGAGGCCCCCTGAAACATGTCAGGAGCCTCGACTTGCTTGATGGATGTCGAGACAGTCCGCAAAAAACACTGTCACAAGTAGAGAGGGGACCCTGAGGTCACACCAGCATCGCGAAAGGAGCTCCATGGGCCCCAAATCAACTCGAGATGAGGCCCGCTTCCCCTGCATTGACTCCAGAGCCATCCCCCGTTTCCCCATCAAACACGGGACCTGAGGCTTGACTCCCTTTAGGCAACTCCAGAGGTTCCCCGAGAACAACGGGCCAAGTCTAGAGGGAGTACCAAGTTCAGCAGAGCAACTCGAGGGGACTGCTCCGTGTACCCCAAATTGCCTCGAGATGAGAGCTGATTCCCTGGCTTAGACTCAAGACGTAGGCCACCTTTCCACAAGCCCCTCAAGAGGAGGCTTCTCTCAGCAATAGGTATGAGGGAGGGACCCTGAGATTGCTGCCTCAATGGGCATATACACCGAGAAGCCCCTGACTCGAAAGGGAGGCCGGCTTTCCTTGCAGTGGCTTGAATACAGTCTAGTCTTTCATCTCACAAGGTGAAGGGATGTCTGCACCCACCTGTGGAGTCCCTAGAGAAAGCCCTAGGTCCCCGGGACTCCTTTCGACGGAATGCCTCACATGCCTCTGACACCTCCTCGAGAGGCACGCAGAGCTCACTGCTTCAAAATTTGACGGAGCCTGACTCCTCTTGAACATTGACAGGAATCCCAGTATCCCTGTGGCTACTGGGAAAGGGACCCTGGGTCTCCCGACTCACCTCGAGAAGCGTTCCTTTTGCCCTGCCAAGCCTCGAAGAGACTCCTGAGGTGTCCCCTCGTAACTCGACAGGAGTCCTGACTTCGTTGAACAAACACGAGGGTTGAAGGGCCATCCCCGCCGAAAGTCGAGAATGTACCCCAGGTCCCCCGCCGCAACTCGAGAGAAAAACCATGAGACTTCCCCCTCCAAGCGAGATGAGGCCCGATTCCCCCTGCACTGCATGCCTGATTCCCTGCACTGCAGAGCAATTCCGTGAGCCCCCTGAAACATGTCAGGAGCCTCGACTTGCTTGATGGATGTCGAGACAGTCCGCTAAAAAAAAAACACTGTCACAAGTAGAGAGGGACCCTGAGGTCACACCAGCATCGCGAAGGAGCTCCATGGGCCCCAAATCAACTCGAGATGAGGCCCGCTTCCCCTGCATTGACTCCAGAGCCATCCCCCGTTCCCCATCAAACACGACCTGAGGCTTGACTCCCTTTAGGCAACTCCAGAGGTTCCCCGAGAACAACGGGGCCAAGTCTAGAGGAGTACCAAGTTCAGCAGAGCAACTCGAGGACTGCTCCGTGTACCCCAAATTGCCTCGAGATGAGAGCTGATTTTCTGGCTTAGACTCAAGACGTAGGCCACCTTTCCACAAGCCCCTCAAGAGGAGGCTTCTCTCAGCAATAGGTATGAGGGAGGGACCCTGAGATTGCTGCCTCAATGGGCATATACACCGAGAAGCCCTGACTCGAAAGGAGGCCGGCTTTCCTTGCAGTGGCTTGAATACAGTCTAGTCTTTCATCTCACAAGGTGAAGGGATGTCTGCACCACCTGTGGAGTCCCTAGAGAAAGCCCTAGGTCCCCGACTCCTTTCGACGGAATGCCTCACATGCCTCTGACACCTCGAGAGGCACGCAGAGCTCACTGCTTCAAAATTTGACGGAGCCTGACTCCTCTTGAACATTGACAGGAAATCCCAGTATCCCTGTGGCTACTGGAAAGGGACCCTGGGTCTCCCGACTCACCTCGAGAAGCGTCCTTTTGCCCTGCCAAGCCTCGAAAGAGACTCCTGAGGTGTCCCTCGTAACTCGACAGGAGTCCTGACTTCGTTTGAACAAACACGAGGGTTGAAGGGCCATCCCCGCCGTAAGTCGAGAATGTACCCCAGGTCCCCGCCGCAACTCGAGAGAAAAACCATGAGACTTCCCCCTCCAAGCGAGATGAGGCCCGATTCCCCTGCACTGCATGCCAGAGCAATTCCGTGAGCCCCCTGAAACATGTCAGGAGCCTCGACTTGCTTTGATGGATGTCGAGACAGTCCGCAAAAAACACTGTCACAAGTAGAGAGGGACCCTGAGGTCACACCAGCATCGCGAAGGAGCTCCATGGGCCCCAAATCAAAACGAGATGAGGCCCGCTTCCCCTGCATTGACTCCAGAGCCATGCCCCGTTCCCCATCAAACACGACCTGAGGCTTGACTCCCTTTAGGCAACTCCAGAGGTTCCCCGAGAACAACGGGCCAAGTCTAGAGGAGTACCAAGTTCAGCAGAGCAACTCGAGGACTGCTCCGTGTACCCCAAATTGCCTCGAGATGAGAGCTGATTCCCTGGCTTAGACTCAAGACGTAGGCCACCTTTCCACAAGCCCCTCAAGAGGAGGCTTCTCTCAGCAATAGGTATGAGGAGGGACCCTGAGATTGCTGCCTCAATGGGCATATACACCGAGAAGCCCTGACTCGAAAGGAGGCCGGTTTCCTTGCAGTGGCTTGAATACAGTCTAGTCTTTCATCTCACAAGGTGAAGGGATGTCTGCACCACCTGTGGAGTCCCTAGAGAAAGCCCTAGGTCCCCGACTCCTTTCGACGGAATGCCTCACATGCCTCTGACACCTCGAGAGGCACGCAGAGCTCACTGCTTCAAAATTTGACGGAGCCTGACTCCTCTTGAACATTGACAGGAATCCCAGTATCCCTGTGGCTACTGGAAAGGGACCCTGGGTCTCCCGACTCACCTCGAGAAGCGTTCCTTTTGCCCTGCCAAGCCTCGAAGAGACTCCTGAGGTGTCCCTCGTAACTCGACAGGACTCCTGACTTCGTTGAACCAAAAATAAACACGAGGGTTGAAGGGCCATCCCCGCCGTAAGTCGAGAAATGTACCCCAGGTCCCCGCCGCAACTCGAGAAAAACCATGAGACTTCCCCCTCCAAGCGAGATGAGGCCCGATTTCCCCTGCACTGCATGCAGAGCAATTCCGTGAGCCCCCTGAAACATGTCAGGAGCCTCGACTTGCTTGATGGATGTCGAGACAGTCCGCAAAAACACTGTCACAAGTAGAGAGGGACCCTGAGGTCACACCAGCATCGCGAAGGAGCTCCATGGGCCCCAAATCAACTCGAGATGAGGCCCGCTTCCCCCTGCATTGACTCCAGATGAGCCATCCCCCGTTCCCCATCAAACACGACCTGAGGCTTGACTCCCTTTAGGCAACTCCAGAGGTTCCCCGAGAACAACGGGCCAAGTCTAGAGGAGTACCAAGTTCAGCTCAGAGGCAACTCGAGGACTGCTCCGTGTACCCCAAATTGCCTCGAGATGAGAGCTGATTCCCTGGCTTAGACTCAAGACGTAGGCCAACCTTTTCCCAAGCCCCTCAAGAGGAGGCTTCTCTCAGCAATAGGTATGAGGGAGGGACCCTGAGATTGCTGCCTCAATGGGCATATACACCGAGAAGCCCTGACTCGAAAGGAGGCCGGCTTTCCTTGCAGTGGCTTGAATACAGTCTAGTCTTTCATCTCACAAGGTGAAGGGATGTCTGCACCACCTGTGGAGTCCCTAGAGAAAGCCCTAGGTCCCCGACTCCTTTCGACGGAATGCCTCACATGCCTCTGACACCTTTCGAGAGGCACGCAGAGCTCACTGCTTCAAAATTTGACGGAGCCTGACTCCTCTTGAACATTGACAGGAATCCCAGTATCCCTGTGGCTACTGGAAAGGGACCCTGGGTCTCCCGACTCACCTCGAGAGAAGCGTCCCTTTTGCCCTGCCAAGCCTCGAAGAGACTCCTGAGGTGTCCCTCGTAACTCGACAGGAGTCCTGACTTCGTTGAACCAAACACGAGGGGTTGAAGGGCCATCCCCGCCGTAAGTCGAGAATGTACCCCAGGTCCCCGCCGCAACTCGAGAAAAACCATGAGACTTCCCCCTCCAAGCGAGATGAGGCCCGATTCCCCTGCACTGCATGCAGAGCAATTCCGTGAGCCCCCTGAAACATGTCAGGAGAGCGCTCGACTTGCTTGATGGATGTCGAGACAGTCCGCAAAAACACTGTCACAAGTAGAGAGGGACCCCTGAGGTCACACCAGCATCGCGAAGGAGCTCCATGGGGCCCCAAATCAACTCGAGATGAGGCCGCCCCCGCTTCCCCTTTGCATTGACTCCAGAGCCATCCCCCCGTTCCCCATCAAACACGACCTGAGGCTTGACTCCCTTTAGGCAACTCCAGAGGTTCCCCGAGAACAACGGGCCAAGTCTTAGAGGAGTACCAAGTTCAGCAGAGCAACTCGAGACTGCTCCGTGTACCCCAAATTGCCTCGAGATGAGAGCTGATTCCCTGGCTTAGACTCAAGACGTAGGCCACCTTTCACAAGCCAAGGCCCCACTCAAAGGGAGGCTTCTCTCAGCAATAGGTATGAGGGAGGGACCCTGAGATTGCTGCCTCAATGGGCATATACACCGAGAAAGCCCTGACTCGAAAGGAGGCCGGCTTTCCTTGCAGTGGCTTGAATACAGTCTAGTCTTTCATCTCACAAGCTGAAGGGATTGTCTGCACCACCTGTGGAGTCCCTAGAGAAAGCCCTAGGTCCCCGACTCCTTTTCGACGGAATGCCTCACATGCCTCTGACACACCTCGAGAGGCACGCAGAGCTCACTGCTTCAAAATTTGACGGAGCCTGACTCCTCTTGAACATTGACAGGAATCCCAGTATCCCTGTGGCTACTGGAAAGGGACCCTGGGTCTCCCCGACTCACCTCAGAGAAAGCGTTCCTTTTGCCCTGCCAAGCCTCGAAGAGACTCCTGAGGTGTCCCTCGTAACTCGACAGGAGTCCTGACTTCGTTGAACCAACACGAGGGTTGAAGGGCCATCCCCGCCGTAAGTCGAGAATGTACCCCAGGTCCCGCGCCGCAACTCGAGAAAAACCATGAGACTTTCCCCTCCAAGCGAGATGAGGCCCGATTCCCCTGCACTGCATGCAGAGCAATTCCGTGAGCCCCCTGAAACATGTCAGGAGCCTCGACTTGCTTGATGGATGTCGAGACAGTCCGCAAAAAACACTGTCACAAGTAGAAGAGGGACCCTGAGGTCACACCAGCATCGGGCGAAGAAGGAGCTCCATGGGCCCCAAATCAACTCGAGATGAGGCCCGCTTCCCCTGCATTGACTCCAGAGCCATCCCCCGTTCCCCATCAAACACGACCTGAGGCTTGACTCCCTTTAGGCAACTCCAGAGGTTCCCCGAGAACAACGGGCCAAGTCTAGAGGAGTACCAAGTTCAGCAGAGCAACTCGAGGACTGCTCCGTGTACCCCAAATTGCCTCGAGATGAGAGCTGATTCCCTGGCTTAGACTCAAGACGTAGGCCACCTTTCCACAAGCCCCTCAAGAGGAGGCTTCTCTCAGCAATAGGTATGAGAGGGAGGGGACCCTGAGATTGCTGCAACCTCAATGGGCATATACACCGATTATAAAACCGAGAAGGCCCTGACTCGAAAGGAGGCCGGCTTTCCTTGCAGTGGCTTGAACAGTCTAGTCTTTCATCTCACAAGCTGCTGAAGGGATGTCTGCACCACCTGTGGAGTCCCTAGAGAAAGCCCTAGGTCCCCTCCGACTCCTTTCGACGGAATGCCTCACATGCCTCTGACACCTCGAGAGGCCACGCAGAGCTCACTGCTTCAAAATTTGACGGAGCCTGACTCCTCTTGAACATTGACAGGAATCCCAGTATCCCTGTGGCTACTGGAAAGGGACCCTGGGTCTCCCGACTCACCTCGAGAAGCGTTCCTTTTTGCCCTGCCAAGCCTCGAAGAGACTCCTGAGGTGTCCCTCGTAACTCGACAGGAGTCCTGACTTCGTTTGAACTCGAACACGAGGGTTGAAGGGCCATCCCCGCGTAAGTCGAGAATGTACCCCAGGTCCCCCGCCGCAACTCGAGAGAAAACCATGAGACTTCCCCCTCCAACGCGCGAGATGATGGGCCCGATTGACCCCTGACCACTGCATTGCAGAGCATAATTCCAGTGTGAGCTCCCCTCGAAACATTGTCAGGAGCCTCGACTTGCTTGATAAGGATGTCGAGTAGACAGTCCGCAAAAACACTGTCACAAGTAGAGAGGGGACCCTGAGGTCACCGACCTCAGCATCAGCGGAAGGAGCTCCATGGGCCCCAAATCAACTCGAGAGATGAGGCCCGGCTTACCCCTGCATTGACCTCCAGAGCCATCCCCCGTTCCCCATCAAACACACCTGAGGGCTTGACTCGCCCTTTAGGCAACTCCAGAGAGTTCCCCGAGAAACAAACGGGGCCAAGTCTAGAGGAGTACCAAGTTCAGCAGAGCAACTCGAGGACTCTGCTCCGTGTACCCCAAATTGCCTCGAGATGAGATGCATGATGCTGATGTTGTGTTCCCTGGTTCTTAGACTCAAGACGTAGGCCACCTTTCCACAAGCCCTCAAGAGGTAGGCTTCTCTCACGCAATAGGTATGAGGGAGGGACCCTGAGATTTGCTGCCTCAATGGGCATATACACCGAGAAGCCCTGACTCGAAAGGAGGCCGGCTTTCCTTGCAGTGGCTTGAAATACAGTCGTTAGTCTTTCATCTCACATAAGCTGAAGGGATGTCTGCACCACCTGTGGACTAGTCCCTAGAGAAATGCCCTAGGTCCCCGACTTCCTTTCGACTGAATGCCTCACATGCCTCTGACACCTCGAGAGGCACGCAGAGCTCACTGCTTCAAATTTTTGACGGAGCCTGACTCCTCTTGAACATTGACAGGAAATCCCAGTATCGCCTGTGGCTACTGGAAAGGGACCCTGGGTCTCCCGACTCACCTCTGAGGAGAAGCGTTCCTTTTGCCCTGCCAAGCCTCGAAGAGACTCCTGAGGTGTCCCTCGTAACTCGACAGGAGTCCTGACTTCGTTGAACCAACACGAGGGTTGAAGGGCCATCCCCCGCCGTAAGTCGAGAATGTACCCCCCAGGTCCCCGCCGCAAACTCGAGAAAAACCAGATGAGACTTCCCCCTCCAAGCGAGATGATGCCCGATTGCCCCCTGCACTGACTGCATGCAGAGCAATTCCGTGAGCCTTTCTCCTGAAAAACATGTCAGGAGCCTCGACTTGCTTGATGGATGTCGAGACAGTCGCAAGCAAAAACACTGTCACAAGTAGAGAGGGACCCTGAGGTCACACCAGCATCGCGAAGGAGCTCCATGGGCCCCAAATCAACTCGAGATGAGGCCCGCTTCCCCTGCATTGACTCCAGAGCCATCCCCCGTTCCCCATCAAACAACGACCTGAGGCTTGACTCCCTTTAGGGCAACTCCAGAGGTTCCCGAGCGAGAACAACTGGGCCAAGTCTAGAGGAGTACCTCAGAAAGTTCAGCACAGCTGAGCAACTCGAGGGACTGCTCCGTGTACCCCAAATTGCCTCGAGATGAGAGCTGATTCCCTGGCGTAGACTCAAGACGTAGGCCACCTTTCCACAAGCCCCTCAAGAGGAGGCTTCTCTCAGCAATAGGTATGAGGGAGGGACCCTGAGATTGCTGCCTCAATGGGCATATACACCGAGAAGCCCTGACTCGAAAGGGAGGCGGCTTTCCTTGCAGTGGCTTGAATACAGTCTAGTCTTTTCATCTCACAAGCTGAAGGGATGTCTGCACCACCTGTGGAGTCCCTAGAGAAAGCCCTAGGTCCCGACTTCCTTTTCGACGGAATGCCTCACATGCCTCTGACACCTTTCGAGAGGCACGCAGAGCTCACTGCTTCAAAATTTGACGGAGCCTGAGCTCCTCTTGAACATTGACAGGAATCCCAGTATCCCTGTGGCTACTGGAAAGGGACACCCTGGGTCTCCCCGACTCACCTCGAGAGAAGCGTTCCCTTTTGCCCTGCCAAGCCTCGAAGAGACTCCTGAGGTGTCCCTCGTAACTCGACAGGAGTCCTGACTTCGTTGAACCAACACGAGGGTTGAAGGGCCATCCCCGCCGTAAGTCGAGAATGTACCCCAGGTCCGCCGCCGCAACTCGAGAAAAACCATGAGACTTTCCCCCTCCAAGCGAGATGAGGCCCGATTCCCCTGCACTGCATGCAGAGCAATTCCGTGAGCCCCCTGAAAAGAAACATGTCAGGGAGCCTCGACTTGCTTGATGGATGTCGAGACAGTCCGCAAAAAACACTGTCACAAGTAGAGAGGGACCCTGAGGTCACACCAGCATCGCGAAGGAGCTCCATGGGCCCCAAATCAACTCGAGATGAGGCCCGCTTCCCCTGCATTGACTCCAGAGCCATCCCCCGTTCCCCATCAAACACGACCCTGAGGCTTGACTCCCTTTAGGCAACTCCAGAGGTTCCCTGAGAGAACAACGGGCCAAGTCTAGAGGAGTACCAAGTTCAGCAGAGCAACTCGAGGGACTGCTCCGTGTACCCCAAATTGCCTCGAGATGAGAGCTGATTCCCTGGCTTAGACTCAAGACGCGTAGGCCACCTTTCCACAAGCCCCTCAAGAGGAGGCTTCTCTCAGCAATAGGTATGAGGGAGGGGACCCTGAGATTGCTGCCTCATGGGCATATACACCGAGAAGCCCTGACTCGAAAGGAGGCCGGCTTTCCTTGCAGTGGCTTGAATACAGTCTAGTCTTTCATCTCACAAGCTGAAGGGATGTCTGCACCACCTGTGGAGTCCCTAGAGAAAGCCCTAGGTCCCCGACTCCTTTCGACGAATCGGAATGCCTCACATGCATACTCTGACACCTCGAGAGGCACGCAGAGCTCACTGTATCACCCTTCAAAAATTTGACGGAGCCTGACTCCTCTTGAACATTGACAGGAATCCCAGTATCCCTGTGGCTACTGGAAAGGGACCCTGGGTCTCCCGACTCACCTCGAGAAGCGTTCCTTTTGCCCTGCCAAGCCTCGAAGAGACTCCTGAGGTGTCCCTCGTAACTCGACGGGAGTCCTGACTTCGTTGAACCAACACGAGGGTTGAAGGGCCATCCCCGCCGTAAGTCGAGAATGTACCCCAGGTCCCCGCCGCAACTCGAGAAAAACCATGAGACTTCCCCCTCCAAGCGAGATGAGGCCCCGATTCCCCTGCACTGCATGCAGAGCAATTCCGTGAGCCCCCTGAAACATGTCAGGAGCCTCGACTTGCTTGATGGATGTCGAGACAGTCCGCAAAAACACTGTCACAAGTAGAGAGGGACCCTGAGGTCACACACCAGCATCGCGAAGGAGCTCCATGGGCCCCAAATCAACTCGAGATGAGGCCCGCTTCCCCTGCATTGACTCCAGAGCCATCCCCCGTTCCCCATCAAACACGACCTGAGGCTTGACTCCCTTTAGGCAACTCCAGAGGTTCCCCGAGAACAACGGGCCAAGTCTAGAGGAGTACCAACCAAGTTCAGCAGAGCAACTCGAGGGACTGCTCCGTGTACCCCAAATTGCCTCGAGATGAGAGCTGATTCCCTGGCTTAGGACTCAAGACGTTAGGCCACCTTTCCACAAAGCCCCTCAAGGAGAGGAGGCTTCTCTCAGCAATAGGTATGAGGGAGGGACCCTGAGATTGCTGCCTCAATGGGCATATACACCGAGATGCCCTGACTCGAAAGGAGGCCGGCTTTCCTTGCAGTGGCTTGAATACAGTCTAGTCTTTCATCTCACAAGCTGAAGGGATGTCTGCACCACCTGTGGAGTCCCTAGAGAAAGCCCTAGGTCCCCGACTCCTTTCGACGGAATGCCTCACATGCCTCTGACACCTCGAGAGGCACGCAGAGCTCACTGCTTCAAAATTTGACGGAGCCTGACTCCTCTTGAACATTGACAGGAATCCCAGTATCCCTGTGGCTACTGGAAAGGGACCCTGGGTCTCCCGACTCACCTCGAGAAGCGTTCCTTTTGCCCTGCCAAGCCTCGAAGAGACTCCTGAGGTGTCCCTCGTAACTCGACAGGAGTCCTGACTTCGTTGAACCAACACGAGGGTTGAAGGGCCATCCCCGCCGTAAGTCGAGAATGTACCCCAGGTCCCCGCCGCAACTCGAGAAAAACCATGAGACTTCCCCCTCCAAGCGAGATGAGGCCCGATTCCCCTGCACTGCATGCAGAGCAATTCCGTGAGCCCCCTGAAACATGTCAGGAGCCTCGACTTGCTTGATGGATGTCGAGACAGTCCGCAAAAAAAACACTGTCACAAGTAGAGAGGGACCCTGAGGTCACACCAGCATCGCGAAGGAGCTCCATGGGCCCCCAAATCAACTCGAGATGAGGCCCCCGCTTCCCCTGCATTGACTCCAGAGCCATCCCCCGTTCCCCATCAAACACGACCTGAGGCTTGACTCCCTTTAGGCAACTCCAGAGGTTCCCGGAGAACAACGGGCCAAGTCTAGAGGAGTACCAAGTTCAGCAGAGCACTCGAGGACTGCTCCGTGTACCCCAAATTGCCTCGAGATGAGAGCTGATTCCCTGGCTTAGACTCAAGACGTAGGCCACCTTTCCCACAAGCCCCTCAAGAGGAGGCTTCTCTCAGCAATAGGTATGAGGGAGGGACCCTGAGATTGCTGCCTCAATGGGCATATACACCGAGAAGCCCTGACTCGTCGAAAGGAGGCCGGCTTTCCTTGCAGTGGCTTGAATACAGTCTAGTCTTTCATCTCACAAGCTGAAGGGATGTCTTGGAGTCTGCACCACCTGTGGAGTCCCTAGAGAAAGCCCTAGGTCCCCGACTCCTTTCGACGGAATGCCTCACATGCCTCTGACACCTCGAGAGGCACGCAGAGCTCACTGCTTCAAAATTTGACGGAGCCTGACTCCTCTTGAACATTGACAGGAATCCCAGTATCCCTGTGGCTACTGGAAAGGGACCCTGGGTCTCCCGACTCACCTCGAGAAGCGTTCCATTTGCCCTGCCAAGCCTCGAAGAGACTCCTGAGGTGTCCCTCGTAACTCGACAGGAGTCCTGACTTCGTTGAACCAACACGAGGGTTGAAGGGCCATCCCCGCCGTAAGTCGAGAATGTACCCCAGGTCCCCGCCGCAACTCGAGAAAAACCATGAGACTTCCCCCTCCAAGCGAGATGAAGCCCGATTCCCCTGCACTGCATGCAGAGCAATTCCCGTGAGCCCCCTGAAACATGTCAGGAGCCTCGACTTGCTTGATGGATGTCGCGAGACAGTCCGCAAAAACACTGTCACAAGTAGAGAGGGGACCCTGAGGTCACACCAGCATCGCGCGTAAGGAGCTCCATGGGCCCCAAATCAACTCGAGATGAGCCCGCCCGCTTCCCCTGCATTGACTCCAGAGCCATCCCCCGTTCCCCATCAAACACGACCTGAGGCTTGGACTCCCTTTAGGCAACTCCAGAGGTTCCCATGAGCACGTGAGAGAAAACGGGCCAAGTCTAGAGGAAGAGTACCAAGTTCAGCAGAGCAACTCGAGGACTGCTCCGTGTACCCCCAAATTGCCTCGAGATGAGAGCTGATTCCCTGGCTTAGACTCAAGACGTAGGCCACCTTTCCACAAGCCCCTCAAGAGGAGGCTTCTCTCAGCAATAGGTATGAGAGGGAGGGACCCTGAGATTGCTGCCTCAATGGGCATATACACCGAGAAGCCCTGACTCGAAAGGACAGTGAGGGGGCCCCGTAAGGGCCGGCTTTCCTTGCAGTGGCTTGAATACAGTCTAGTCTTTCATCTCACAAGCTGAAGGGATGTCTGCACCACCTGTGGAGTCCCTAGAGAAAGCCCTAGGCCCCCCCGACTCCTTTCGACGGAATGCCTCACATGCCTCTGACACCTCGAGAGGCACGCAGAGCTCACTGCTTCAAAATTTGACGGAGCCTGACTCCTCTTGAACATTGACAGGAATCCCAGTATCCCTGTGGCTACTGGAAAGGGACCCTGGGTCTCCCGACTCACCTCGAGAAGCGTTCCTTTTGCCCTGCCAAGCCTCGAAGAGACTCCTGAGGTGTCCCTCGTAACTCGACAGGAGATGAGTCCTGACTTCGTTGAACCAAACACGAGGGTTGAAGGGCCATCCCCGCCGTAAGTCGAGAATGTACCCCAGGTCCCCGCCGCAACTCGAGAAAACCATGAGACTTCCCCCTCCAAGCGAGATGAGGCCCGATTTCCCCTGCACTGCATGCAGAGCAATTCCGTGAGCCCCCTGAAACATGTCAGGAGCCTCGACTTGCTTGATGGATGTCGAGAGACAGTCCGCAAAAACACTGTCACAAGTAGAGAGGGACCCTGAGGTCACACCAGCATCGCGAAGGAGCTCCATGGGCCCCAAATCAACTCGAGATGAGGCCCGCTTTCCCCTGCATTGACTCCAGAGCCATCCCCCGTTCCCCATCAAACACGACCTGAGGCTTGACTTCCCTTTAGGCAACTCCAGAGGTTCCCCGAGAACAACGGGCCAAGTCTAGAGAGGAGTACCAAGTTCAGCAGAGCAACTCGAGGACTGCTCCGTGTACCCCAAATTGCCTCGAGATGAGAGCTGATTCCCTGGCTTAGACTCAAGACGTAGGCCACCTTTCCACAAGCCCCCTCAAGAGGAGGCTTCTCTCAGCAATAGGTATGAGGGAGGGACCCTGAGATTGCTGCCTCAATGGGCATATACACCGAGAAGCCCTGACTCGAAAGGAGGCCGGCTTTCCTTGCAGTGGCTTGAATACAGTCTAGTCTTTCATCTCACAAGCTGAAGGGATGTCTGCACCACCTGTGGAGTCCCTAGAGAAAGCCCTAGGTCCCCCGACTCCTTTCGACGGAATGCCTCACATGCCTCTGACACTCGAGAGGCACGCAGAGCTCACTGCTTCAAAAAATTGACGGAGCCTGACTCCTCTTGAACATTGACAGGAATCCCAGTATCCCTGTGGCTACTGGAAAGGGACCCTGGGTCTCCCGACTCACCTCGAGAAGCGTTCCTTTTGCCCTGCCAAGCCTCGAAGAGACTCCTGAGGTGTCCCTCGTAACTCGACAGGAGTCCTGACTTCGTTGAACCAACACGAGGGTTGAAGGGCCATCCCCGCCGTAAGTCGAGAATGTACCCCAGGTCCCCGCCGCAACTCGAGAAAAACCATGAGACTTCCCCCTCCAAGCGAGATGAGGCCCGATTCCCCTGCACTGCATGCAGAGCAATTCCGTGAGCCCCCTGAAACATGTCAGGAGCCTCGACTTGCTTGATGGATGTCGAGACAGTAACCCCGCAAAAACACTGTCACAAGTAGAGAGGGACCCTGAGGTCACACCAGCATCGCGAAGGAGCTCCATGGGCCCCAAATCAACTCGAGATGAGGCCCGCTTCCCCTGCATTGACTCCAGAGCCATCCCCCGTTCCCCCATCAAACACGACCTGAGGCTTGACTCCCTTTAGGCAACTCCAGAGGTTCCCCGAGAACAACGGGCCAAGTCTAGAGGAGTACCAAGTTCAGCAGAGCAACTCGAGGACTGCTCCGTGTACCCCAAATTGCCTACGAGATGAGAGCTGATCCTCCCTGGCTTAGACTCAAGACGTAGGCCACCTTTCCACAAGCCCCTCAAGAGGAGGCTTCTCTCAGCACAATAGGTATGAGGGAGGGACCCCTGAGATTGCTGCCTCAATGGGCATATACACCGAGAAGATGCCCTGACTCGAAAGGAGGCCCGGCTTTCCTTGCAGTGGCTTGAATACAGTCTAGTCTTTCATCTCACAAGCTGAAGGGATGGTCTGCACCACCTGTGTGGAGTCCCTAGAGAAAGCCCTAGGCCCCCCGACTCCTTTCGGACGGAATGCCTCACATGCCCATCCTCTGACACCGCCGAGAGGCACGCAGAGCTCACTGCTTCAAAATTTGACGGAGCCTGACTCCTCTTGAAACATTGACAGGAATCCCAGTATCCCCTGTGGCTACTGGAAAGGGACCCTGGGTCTCCCGACTCAACCTCGAGAAGCGTCTCCTTTTGCCCTGCCAAGCCTCGAAGAGACTCCTTGAGGTGTCCCTCGTAACTCGACAGGAGTCCTGACTTCGTTGAACCAACACGGGTGGTTGAAGGGCCATCCCCGCCGTAAGTCGAGAATGTACCCCAGGTCCCCCCGCCGCAACTCGAGAAAAAACCATGAGACTTCCCCCATTCCAAGCGAGATGAGGCCCCGAATTCCCCCTGCACTGCATGCAGAGCAATTCCGTGAGCCCCCTGAAACATGTCAGGAGCCTCGACTTGCTTGATGGATGTCGAGACAGTCCGCAAAAAAACACTGTCACACAAAGTAGAGAGGGACCCTGAGGTCACACCAGCATCGCGAAGGAGCTCCATGGGCCCCCAAATCAATACTCGAGATGAGGCCCGCTTTCCCCTGCATTGACTCCAGAGCCATCCCCCGTTCCCCATCAAGCAACACGACCTGAGGCTTGACTCCCTTTAGGCAACTCCAGAGGTTCCCCGAGAACAACGGGGGCCAAGTCTAGAGGAGTACCAAGTTCAGCAGAGCAACTCGAGGACTGCTCCGTGTACCCCAAATTGCCCTCGAGATGAGAGCTGATGGAATCAGTGGCTTCAGACTCAAGACGTAGGCCATGCCGTTTCCACAAGCCCCTCAAGAGGAGTGGCTTCTTCTCAGCAATAGGTATGATGGGATGGGGGGGGACCCTTGAAGATTGCTGCCTCAAATGGGCATATACACCGAGAAGCCCTGACTCGAAAGGAGGCCGCCTCTTTCGAACTTGCACTGTGGGCTTGATAATACAGTACATAGGTCTTTCATCACTCACAAGCTGAAGGGATGTGTCTGCACCAACCTGTGGAGTCCCCTAGAGAAAGCCCTTTTGGTGCCCGACTCCTTTCGACGGTGAATGCACTCACTCTGCCTCTTACCACCTCGTGAGGCACGCAGACGCCTCACTGCTATCAAAAATTCTGACGGAGCCTGAACCTCATCTTGAACATTGACAGGAATGCCCAGTAATCCCTGTGGCTACGTGGGAAAGGGAACCCTCGGGTCTCCCGACCTCACCTCGAGAAGCGTTCCTTTTGCCCTGCCAAGCCTCCGGAACGAGGACTCCTGAGGTGTCCCTCGTGAACTCGACACAGAGTCCTTGACTTCGCAGTTGAAAGCAACTGTTACTAGGGTTGAAGGGGCCATCCCCGCCGTAAGTCGAGAATGTGTAACAGCCCAGGCTTCCCCGCCGCAACTCGAGAAAAACCGATGAGACTTCCACCCTCCAAGCGAGATGAGGGCCATCCAGATTGCCACCAGTGAACTGCATGCACAGAGTCAAATTCCGCGTGAGCCCCCCGAAACCATGTCCCAGGAGCCTCGACTTAGCTTGATGGATGTCCGAGACAGTCCCCCCCCACCCCCCCCAGAGGCCGCCTCAAAAACACTTGTGGTCACGAAGTAGGCAGATGCGGAGGGACCCTGGTTGGCTGAGGTCACACCAGCATCGCGAAGGAGCTGCCTGGCATGGGGGGGGCCCCAAATCAAACTCGAGATGGAGAGGCCCTGCTATCCCCTGTAGCATTGTACTCCAGAGCGAGTCGCTCCTTTGACACCGTGTATCCCCATCAAACCACGACCTGGAGGCTTGACTCCCTTTAGGCAACTCCCCAGAAGGTTCCCCGTTGACCGTGGTCTTGTGGTTGTGGTTTTGGAACGTGGGCCACAGTCTCAGAGTTAACGGGACAAGTTCTCGAGGGAGCATGGAGCAACTCGAGGACTGTGCTCCGTGATTCCTCCAAAATTGCCTCGAGATGAGAGCTGATTCCCTGAGGCTTAGACTCAAGACGTAGGCGCACCTTTCCACAAGCCCCTCAAGAAGGAGGCCTTTTCTCTCTCAGCAATAGGTCATGAAGGTGGAGTGGATGGGACCTGCGAGATTGCTGGCCTCAATTGGCTATACACCGCGAGAAGCCACCTGACTCGGAAGTGAGGCCCGGCTTTTCCTTGCAAGTGGCCTTGAATTCAGTCTAGTCTTTCATCTCACAATGGCCTGGAAGGGAATGTTCGGCACCACCTGGGCAGTCCCTGGTTTAGAGAAAGCCCTATGGCCCTCCGACATCCTTTCGACGGAACTGCCTCACATGCCTCTGAACACCATCTGAGGCTGTCGGGAGAGGCAACGCAGAGTTCGACTGCTATCAAAATTTGACGGAGCCTGACTCCTCTTGAACAATAGACAGGATTCTCCCTGTTGTATCGCCTGTGGCTACTGGATGAAGGGCCCTGGGTCCCTCCCGACTCACCTCGAGAGTGAAGCGATTCCTTTGCCTGCTCAAGCCTCTCGAAGAGACTCCTGAGGTGTCCCTCGTAACTCGACAGGAGTCCCTGACTTTTCGTTGTTGAACCAACGACGAGGGTTGAAGGGCATGTCCAAGTTCCCCGCCGTAATTGTCACCTGACGAATGTACCCCAGGTCCCCGTTTCGTCAACTCGAGAAAAACCATGAGACTTCCCCCCCCTCCAAGCGAGATGAGGCTCCGATTGCCCCTGTCACTGCAGTGCAGTGTGCAATTCCGTGAGCCCTAGAAACATGTCAGGACGCCTCGCGACTTAGCTTGCTTTGATGGATGTCCGAGACAGTTCCGCAGTAGAAAAACACTGGTCACAAGTAGATGAGGGACCCCTGAGGTCACACCAGCATCGCGAAGGAGCTCCATGGGCCCCAAATCAACTCGAGATGAGGCCCGCTTCCCCTGCATTGACTCCAGAGCCATCCCCCGTTCCCCATCAAACACGACCTGAGGCTTGACTCCCTTTAGGCAACTCCAGAGGTTCCCCCCTCGAGAACAACGGGCCAAGTCTAGAGGAGTACCAAGTTCAGCAGAGCAACTCGAGGACTGCTCCGTGTACCCCAAATTGCCTCGAGATGAGAGCTGATTCCCTGGCTTAGACTCAAGACGTAGGCCACCTTTCCACAAGCCCCTCAAGAGGAGGCTTCTCTCAGCAATAGGTTTCATGAGGAGGAGGGACCCTGAGATTGCTGCCTCAATGGGCATATACACCGAGAAGCCCTGACTCGAAAGGAGGCCGGCTTTCCTTGCAGTGGCTTGAATACAGTCTAGTCTTTCATCTCAAAAGCTGAAGGGATGTCTGCACCACCTGTGGAGTCCCTAGAGAAAGCCCTAGGTCCCCGAACTCCCTTTCGACGGAATTGCCTCACATGCCTCTGACACCTCGAGAGGCACGCAGAGCTCACTGCTTCAAAATTTGACGGAGCCTGACTCCTCTTGAACTTTTTGACAGGCAATCCCCAGTATCCCTGTGGCTACTGGAAAGGGACCCTGGGTCTCTCCGACTCTTCACCTCGAGAAGCTACGTTCCCTTTTGCCCTGCCAAGACCTCGAAGAGACTCCTGAGGTGTTCCTCGTAACTCGGACAGGAGTCCTGACTTTCGTTGAACCAAACCGACGAGGTTTTTTGTTTTTTTATTTTTTTTGAAGGGGCCATTTCCCCGCCGTAAGTCGAAAATAAAAAAAAGGAAGAAATGAAAAGAAATGTACCCCAGGGTCCCCGCACTCCGCAACTCGAGGACATGAAAAACCATGAGACTTCCCCCACCAAGCGAGATGATAGTGCCCGATTCCCCTGCATCACTGGCATGCAGAGCAATTTCGGTCGTGAGCCCCCTTGAAACATGTCAGAGAGCCTCGACTTGCTTGACATGTTAGGATGTCGAGACAGTCCGCAAAAAAAACACTGTCACAAGCTAGTAGAGGGACCCTGAGGTCACACCAGCATCGCGAAAGGAGCTCCTCTCATGGTGCCCCAAATCAACTCGAGATGAGGCCCGCTTCCCCCCTGCATTGACTCCAGAGCCATCAACCCCGTTCCCCATCAATACACGACCTGAGGCTTGACTCCCTTTAGGCAACTCGCAGAGGATTCCCGAGAACAACTGGCCCCCTTAAGTTTCCCTAGAGGAATATACTGGAAGTCAAGTCTGCTGAGTAGCAACTCGAGGACTGCTCCTTTGTGTGTACCCCCAAATTTGCCTCAAAGGATATGAGAGCCTGATTCCCTGGTTTGACTCAAGACGTAGGCCACCTTACATCCACAAGCCCCCTCAAGAAGTAAGGCTTCCTGCTCGCACCAATATTGTATGAGGAGGATGGGACCTTTGGATGAGAGATTGCTGCCTGTTCACGTGGGCATTATTACACCGGAGATGAGGAACGCCCTGACTCGGAAAGGAAGGCGCGGCCATTTCCTTTCAGTGGCTTAATACAGTATGCTAGTCTTTCATCTCTGTGACAAGGTAGGGAAGGGATGAGTACTTGCACCAATCCTGTGGACGTCCCTAGAGAAAGCCTAGGCCCGTGCATGCCGGTGCAGACTCCTTTCGAGCGAATGCCTCACATTGCCTCTGACACCTGCGAGAGGCACGCACAGTAAGTCTGTCACTGCTTCAAAATTTGACGGCAGGCCTGACCTCCTACTTGAACATTTGACAGGAATCCCATATCCCTGTGGCTACTGGAAAGGGGACCCGCCTAGGGTCTCCCGAACTCACCTCGAGTATAAGCGTTCCCTTTTGCGCCTGCCAAGCCTCGAAGAGACTCCTGAGGTGTCCCTCGTAACTCGACAGGAAAGTCCTGACTTCGTTGAAAACAAACACGAGGGATTGAAGGGCCATCCCTCGCCGTTAAGTCGATAGAATGTACCCCAGGTCCCCGCCGCAACTCGAGAAAAACCATGAGACATCCCCCTCCAAGCGATGAGGATGAGAAATCAACCGATTCCCCTGCACTGCATGCAGAGCAATTCCGTGAGCCCCCTGAAAACATGTCAGGAGCCTCGACTTGCATGATGGATGTCGAGACAGTCCGCAAAAACACTGTCACAAGTAGAGAGGGGACCCTGATGGTCACACCAGCATCGCGAAGGAGCTACCCATGGGCCCCAAATCACTCGAGATGAGGCCCGCGCAGCCCCCTGCATTGACTCCAGAGCCATGCCCCCGTTACCCCATCAAACACGACCTGAGGCTTGACTCCCTTTTAGGGCAACTCCAGAGGTTTCCCCGAGGAACAACGGGCCAATTCTAGAGGAGTACCAAATTCAGCATAGCAACTCGAGGACTGCTCCGTGTACCCCAAATTGCCTCGAGATGAGAGCTGATTCCCTGCTTAGACTCAAGACGAAGGCCAACCTGTTCCACAAGCCCCTCAAGATGGGAGCTTCTCTCACAATATGTATAGGAGAGGAACCCTGAGATTGCTGCCTCAATGGGCATAGATACACCGAGAAGCCCTGATATCGAAAGTGATGGCCGGTTTTCCTTGGGCAGTGGCTTGAATACAGTCTAGTCTTTCATCTCACCAGTGAAGGGATGTCTCGCACCACCTGTTGAGTCCCAAGAAAAGCCCTAGGTCCTCGACTCCTTTCGACGGGAATGCCTCACATGGCCTCTGACACCTCGAGTAGGGCACCGCAGAGCTCACTGCTTCAAAATTTGACGGAGCCTGACTCCTCTTGAAACTTTGACAGGAATCCCAGTATCCCTGTGCTTACTGAAAGGACCCTGGGTCTCCCACTCACCTCGAGAAGCGTCCCCTTTTGCCCTGCCAAGCCTCTGAAGGGACTCCTAGATGTATCCCATCGTAAATCTCGACAGGACTCCTGACTTCGTTAGAACAAACACGAGGGTTGAAGGGCCATCCCCGCCGTAAGTCGAGAATGTACCCCAGTGTGGCCCCCCCCAGCAACTCGAGAAAACCCATGAGACTTCCCCCTCCAAGCGAGATGAGGCCCGATTCCCCTGCACTGCATGCAGAGGCAATTCCAGTGAGCCCCCTGAAACATGTCAGAGGAGCCTCGACTTGCTTGATGATGTCGAGCCAGGGAGACAGTCCGCAAAAACACTGTCACAAGTTAGAGAGGGATCCCCTGAGGTCACACCAGCATCGCGAAGGTAGAGCATCCATGGGCCCCAAATCAACTCGAGATGAGGCCCCGTCCCCTGCATTGACTCCAAGCCATCCCCCAGTTCCCCATCAAACACGACCTGAGGCTTGACTCCCTTTAGGCAACTCCAGAGGTTCCCCCGAGAACAACTGGGCCAAGCTCTAGAGGAGTACCAAGTTCAGCAGAGCAACTCGAGGACTGCTCCGTGTACCCCAAATTGCCTCGAGATGAGAGCTGATTCCCTGGCTTAGACTCAAGACGTAGCCACCTTTCCACAAGCCCCTCAAAGGAGGCTTCTCTCAGCAATAAGGTATAGGGAGGGACCCCTGAGATTGCTGCCTCAATGGCATATACACCGAGAAGCCCTGACTCGAAAGGAGGCCGGGGTTTCCTGCTTGCAGTGGCTTGAATACAGTCTATCTTTCATCTCACAAGGCTGAAGGGATGTCTGCACCACCTGTGGAGTTCCCGTAGAGAAAGCCCTAGTCCCCGACTCCTTTTCGACGGAATGCCTCACATGCCTCTGACACCTCGAGAGGGCACGCAGAGCTCACTGCTTCAAAATTTGACGAGCCTGACTCCTCTTGAACATTGACAGGAATCCCAGTATCCCTGTGGCTACTGGAAAGGGACCCTGGGGTCTCCCGACTCACCTCGAGAAGCGTTCCCTTTTTGCCCTGCCAAGCCTCGAAGAGACTCCTGATGTGTCCCTCGTAACTCGACAGGAGTCCTGACTTCGTAAAACAAACACGAGGGTTGAAGAAGGGCCATCCCCGCCGTAAGTCGAGAATTACCCCAGGTCCCCGCCGCAACTCGAGAAAAAACCATGAGACTTACCCCCCCCCTCCAAGCGAGATAGGAGGCCCGATTCCCCTGCACTGCAATGCAGAGCAATTCCGTGAGCCCCCTGAAACATGTCAGGAGCCTCGACTTGCTTGATGGATGTCGGAACAGTCCGCAAAAACACTGTCACAAGTAAGAGGGACCCTGAGTCACACCAGCATCGCGAAGGAGCTCCATGGCCCCCCCCCCAAATCAACTCGAGATGAGGCCCGCGCGTTCCCCTGCATTGACTCCATAGCCATCCCCCGTTCCCCATCAAACACGACCTGAGCTTGACTCCCTTTAGGCAACTCCAAGGTTCCCCGAGAACAACGGGCCAAGTCTAGAGAGTACCAAGTTCAGCAGATGTCAACTCGAGGACTGCTCCGTGTACCCCAAATTGCCTCGAGAATGAAGCTGATTCCCTGCTTAGACTCAAGACGTAGGCCACCTTTCCACAAGCCCCTCAAGAGGGGGAGCTTCTCTCAGCAATAGGTATGAGGGATGGGGACCCTGAGATTGCTGCCTCAATCGGCATATACACCGAGAAGTCCCTGACTCGAAAGGAGGCTCCGGCTTTCCTTGCAGTGGCTTGAATACAGTCTAGTCTTTCACACTCACAAGCTGAATGGGATGACATCTGCACCACCTGTGAGTCCCTAGGAGAAAGCCCTAGTCCCCACTCCTTTCGACTAGAATGCCTCACATAGCCTCTGACACCTCGAGAGGCACGCAGAGCTCACGAGCTTCAAAATTTTGACGGAGAGCCTGACTCCTCAATGAACATTGACAGGAATCCCAGTATCCCTGTCAGCTACAGGAAAGGGACCCTGGGTCTCCCGACTCACCTCGAGAAGCGTCCCTTTTCCCTGCCAATCCCTCGAAGAGACTCCTGAGGTGTCCCTCGTAACTCGACAGGAGTCCTGACTTCGTATTGAACCAACACGAGGGTTGAAGGGCCATCCCCCGCCGTAAGTCGAGAATGTAACCCCCAGGTCCCCGCCGCAACTCGAGAAAAACACATGAGACTTCCCCTCCAAGCGAGATGAGGCTCGATTCCCCTGCACTGCATGCAGAGCAATTCCGTGAGCCCCCTGAAACATGTCAGGAGCCTCGACTTGCTTGATGGATGTCGAGACAGTCCGCAAAAACACTGTCACAAGTAGAGAGGGACCCTGAGGTCACACCAGCATCGCGAAGGAGCTCCATGGGCCCCAAATCAACTCGAGATGAGGCCGGCTTCCCCTGCATTGACTCCAGAGCCATCCCCCGTTACCCATCAACACGACCTGAGGCTTGACTCCCTTTAGGCAACTCCAGAGGTTCCCCGAGAACAACGGGCCAGTCTAGAGGGAGTACCAAGTTCAGCAGAGCAACTCGAGGACTGCTCCGTGTACCCCAAATTGCCTCGAGATGAGAGCTGATTCCCTGGCTTAGACTCAAGACGTAGGCCACTTTCCACCACAAGCCCCTCAAGAGGAGGCTTCTTCTCAGCAATAGTATGAGGGAGGGACCCTGAGATTGCTGCCTCAATGGGCATATACACCGAGAAGCCCTGACTCGAAAGGAGGCCGGTTTCCTTGCAGTGGCTTGAATACAGTCTAGTCTTTCATCTCACAAGTTGAAGGGATGTCTGCACCACCTGTGGAGTCCCTAGAGAAAGCCCTAGGTCCCCGACTCCTTTCGACGGAATGCCTCACATGCCTCTGACACCTCGAGAGGCACGCAGAGCTCACTGCTTCAAAATTTGACGGAGGCCTGACTCCTCTTGAACATGACAGGAATCCCAGTATCCCTGTGGCTACTGGAAAGGACCCTGGGTCTCCCGACTCACCTCGAGAAGCGTCCTTTTGCCCTGCCAAGCCTCGAAGAGACTCCCTGAGGTGTCCCTCGTAACTCGACAGGAGTCCTGACTTCGTTGAACAAACACGAGGGTTGAAGGGCCATCCCCGGCCGTAAGTCGAGAATGTACCCCAGGTCCCCCGCCGCAACTCGAGAAAAACCATGAGACTTTCCCCCTCCAAGCGAGATGAGGCCCGATTCCCCTGCAACTGCATGCAGAGCAATTCCGTGAGCCCCCTGAAACATGTCAGGAGCCTCGACTTGCTTGATGGATGTCGATACAGTCCGCAAAAACACTGTCACAAGTAGAGAGGGACCCTGAGGTCACACCAGCATCGCGAAGGAGCTCCATGGGCCCCAAATCAACTCGAGAATGAGGCCCCGCTTCCCCTGCATTGACTCCAGAGCCATCCCCCGTTCCCCATCAAACACGACCTGAGGCTTGACTCCCTTTAGCAACTCCAGAGGTTCCCCAGAGAACAACGGGCCAAGTCTAGAGGAGTACCAAGTTCAGCAGAGCAACTCGAGGACTGCTCCGTGTACCCCAAATTGCCTCGAATGAGAGCTGATTCCCTGGCTTAGACTCAAGACGTAGGCCACCTTTCCACAAGCCCCTCAAGAGGAGAGCTTCTCTCAGCAATAGGTATGAGGGAGGGACCCTGAGATTGCTGCCTCAATGGGCATATACACCGAGAGAAGCCCTGACTCGAAAGGAGGCCGGGTTTCCTTGCAGTGGCTTGAATACAGTCTAGTCTTTCATCTCACAAGGTGAAGGGATGTCTGCACCACCTGTGGAGTCCCTAGAGAAAAGCCCTAGGTCCCCGACTCCTTTCGACGGAATGCCTCACATGCCTCTGACACCTCGAGAGGCACGCAGAGCTCACTGCTTCAAAATTTGACGTGAGGAGCCTGACTCCTCTTGAACATTGACAGGAATCCCAGTATCCCTTCTACTGGAAAGGGACCCTGGGTCTCCCGACTCACCTCCGAAGCGTCCTTTTTGCCCTGCCAAGCCTCGAAGAGACTCCTGAGGTGTCCCTCGTAACTCGACAGGAGTCCTGACTTCGTTGCACAACACGAGGGTTGAAGGGCCATCCCCGCCGTAAGTCGAGAATGTACCCCAGGTCCCCGCCGCAACTCGAGAAAAACCATGAGACTTCCCCCTCCAAGCGAGATGAGGACCGATTCCCCTGCACTGCATGCAGAGCAATTCCGTGAGCCCCCTGAAACATGTCAGGAGCCTCGACTTGCTTGATGGATGTCGAGACAGTCCGCAAAAACACTGTCACAAGTAGAGAGGGACCCTGAGGTCACACCAGCAATCGCGAAGGAGCTCCATGGGCCCCAAATCAACTCGAGATGAGGCGCCGCTTCCCCTGCATTGACTCCAGAGCCATCCCCCGTTCCCCATCAAACACGACCTGAGGCTTGACTCCCTTTAGGCAACTCCAGAGAGGTTCCCCGAGAACAACGGGCCAAGTCTAGAGGAGTACCAAGTTCAGCAGAGCAACTCGAGGAACTGCTCCGTGTACCCCCAAATTGCCTCGAGATGAGAGCTGATTCCCTGGCTTAGACTCAAGACGTAGGCCACCTTTCCACAAGCCCCTCAAGAGGAGGCTTCTCTCAGCAATAGGTATGAGGGAGGGACCCTGAGATTGCTGCCTCAATGGGCATATACACCGAGAAGCCCTGACTCGAAAGGAGGCCGGCGTTCCTTGCAGTGGCTTGAATACAGTCTAGTCTTTCATCTCACAAGATATTTCTGAATCTAAGGGATGTCTGCACCACCTGTGGAGTCCCCTAGAGAAAGCCCTAGGTCCCCGACTCCTTTCGACGGAATGCCTCACATGCCTCTGACACCTCGAGAGGTGCACGCAGAGCTCACTGCTTCAAAATTTGACGGAGCCTGACTCCTCTTGAACATTGACAGGAATCCCAGTATCCCTGTGAGGCTAACTGGAAAGGGACCCTGGGTCTCCCGACTCACCTCGAGAAGCGTTCCTTTTGCCCTGCCAAGCCTCGAAGAGACTCCTGAGGTGTCCCTCGTAACTCGACAGGAGTCCTGACTTCGTTGAACCAACACGAGGGTTGAAGGGCCATCCCCGCCGTAAGTCGAGAATGTACCCCAGGTCCCCGCCGCAACTCGAGAAAAACCATGAGACTTTCCCCTCCAAGCGAGATTGAGGCCCGATTGCCCCCTGCACTGCATGCAGAGCAATTCCGTGAGCCCCCTGAAACATGTCAGGGAGCCTCGACTTGCTTGATGGATGTCGAGACAGTCCGCAAAAACACTGTCACAAGTAGAGAGGGACCCTGAGGTCCACACCAGCATCGCGAAGGAGCTCCATGGGCCCCAAATCAACTCGAGATGGGCCCGCTTCCCCTGCATTGACTCCAGAGCCATCCCCCGTTCCCCATCAAACACGACCTGAGGCTTGACTCCCTTTAGGCAACTCCAGAGGTTCCCCGAGAACAACGGGCCAAGTCTAGAGGATACCAAGTTCAGCAGAGCAAACTCGAGACTGCTCCGTGTACCCCAAATTGCCTCTCGAGATGAGAGCTGATTCCCTGGCTTAGACTCAAGACGTAGGCCACCTTTCCACAAGCCCCTCAAGAGGAGGCTTCTCTCAGCAATAGGTATGAGGGAGGGACCCTGAGATTGCTGCCTCAATGAAGGCATATACACCGAGAAGCCCTGACTCTATAAAAGGAGGCCGGTTTCCTTGCAGTGGCTTGAATACAGTCTAGTCTTTCATCTCACAAGTGAAGGGATGTCTGCACCACCTGTGGAGTCCCTAGAGAAAGCCCTAGGTCCCCCCCCGACTCCTTTCGACGGAATGCCTCACATGCCTCTGACACCTCGAGAGGCACGCAGAGCTCACTGCTTCAAAATTTGACGGAGCCTGACTCCTCTTGAACATTGACAGGAATCCCAGTATCCCTGTGGCTACTGGAAAGGGACCCTGGGTCTCCCGACTCACCTCGAGAAGCGTCCCTTTTGCCCTGCCAAGCCTCGAAGAGACTCCTGAGGTGTCCCTCGTAACTCGACAGGAGTCCTGACTTCGTGTTGAACAACACGAGGGTTGAAGGGCCACACCCCCGCCGTAAGTCGAGAATGTACCCAGGTCCCCGCCAGCAACTCGAGAAAAACCATGAGACTTCCCCCTCCAAGCGAGATGAGGCCCGATTCCCCTGCACTGCATGCAGAGCAATTCCGTGAGCCCCCTGAAACATGTCAGGAGCCTCGACTTGCTTGATGGATGTCGAGACAGTCCGCAAAAACACTGTCACAAGTAGAGAGGGACCCTGAGGTCACACCAGCATCGCGAAGGAGCTCAATGGGCCCCAAATCAACTCGAGATGAGGCCCGCTTCCCCTGCATTGACTCCAGAGCCATCCCCGTTCCCCATCAAACACGACCTGAGGCTTGACTCCCTTTAGGCAACTCCAGAGGTTCCCCGAGAACGGGCCAAGTCTAGAGGAGTACCAAGTTCAGCAGAGCAACTCGAGGACTGCTCCGTGTACCCCAAATTGCCTCGAGATGAGAGCTGATTCCCTGGCTTAGACTCAAGACGTAGGCCACCTTTCCACAAGCCCCTCAAGAGGAGGCTTCTCTCAGCAATAGGTATGAGGGAGGGACCCTGAGATTGCTGCCTCAATGGGCATATACACCGAGAAGCCCTGACACGAAAGGAGGCCGGCTTTCCTTGCAGTGGCTTGAATACAGTCTAGTCTTTCATCTCACAAGCTGAAGGGATGTCTGCACCACCTGTGGAGTCCCTAGAGAAAGCCCTAGGTCCCCGACTCCTTTCGACGGAATGCCTCACATGCCTCTGACACCTCGAGAGGCACGCAGAGCTCACTGCTTCAAAATTGACGGAGCCTGACTCCTCTTGAACATTGACAGGAATCCCAGTATCCCTGTGGCTACTGGAAAGGGACCCTGGGTCTCCCGACTCACCTCGAGAAGCGTTCCTTTTGCCCTGCCAAGCCTCGAAGAGACTCCTGAGGTGTCCCTCGTAACTCGACAGGAGTCCTGACTTCGTTGAACCAACACGAGGGTTGAAGGGCCATCCCCGCCGTAAGTCGAGAATGTACCCCAGGTCCCCGCCGCAACTCGAGAAAAAAACCATGAGACTTCCCCCTCCAAGCGAGATGAGGCCCGATTCCCCTGCACTGCATGCAGAGCAATTCCGTGAGCCCCCCTGAAACATGTCAGGAGCCTCGACTTGCTTGATGGATGTCGAGACAGTCCGCAAAAACACTGTCACAAGTAGAGAGGGACCCTGAGGTCACACCAGCATCGCGAAGGAGCTCCATGGGCCCCAAATCAACTCGAGATGAGGCCCGCTATCCCTGCATTGACTCCAGAGCCATCCCCCGTTCCCCATCAAACACGACCTGAGGCTTGACTCCCTTTAGGCAACTCCAGAGGTTCCCCGAGAACAACGGGCCAAGTCTAGAGGAGTACCAAGTTCAGCAGAGCAACTCGAGGACTGCTCCGTGTACCCCAAATTGCCTCGAGATGAGAGCTGATTCCCTGGCTTAGACTCAAGACGTAGGCCACCTTTCCACAAGCCCCCTCAAGAGGAGGCTTCTCTCAGCAATAGGTATGAGGGAGGGACCCTGAGATTGCTGCCTCAATGGGCATATACACCGAGAAGCCCTGACTCGAAAGGAGGCCGGCTTTCCTTGCAGTGGCTTGAATACAGTCTAGTCTTTCATCTCACAAGCTGAAGGGATGTCTGCACCACCTGTGGAGTCCCTAGAGAAAGCCCTAGGTCCCCGACTCCTTTCGACGGAATGCCTCACATGCCTCTGACACCTCGAGAGGCACGCAGAGCTCACTGCTTCAAAAAATTTGACGGAGCCTGACTCCTCTTGAACATTGACAGGAATCCCAGTATCCCTGTGGCTACTGGAAAGGGACCCTGGGTCTCCCGACTCACCTCGAGAAGCGTTCCTTTTGCCCTGCCAAGCCTCGAAGAGACTCCTGAGGTGTCCCTCGTAACTCGACAGGAGTCCTGACTTCGTTGAACCAACACGAGGGTTGAAGGGCCATCCCCGCCGTAAGTCGAGAATGTACCCCAGGTCCCCGCCGCAACTCGAGAAAAACCATGAGACTTCCCCCTCCAAGCGAGATGAGGCCCGATTCCCCTGCACTGCATGCAGAGCAATTCCGTGAGCCCCCTGAAACATGTCAGGAGCCTCGACTTGCTTGATGGATGTCGAGACAGTCCGCAAAAACACTGTCACAAGTAGAGAGGGACCCTGAGGTCACACCAGCATCGCGAAGGAGCTCCATGGGCCCCAAATCAACTCGAGATGAGGCCCGCTTCCCCTGCATTGACTCCAGAGCCATCCCCCGTTCCCCATCAAACACGACCTGAGGCTTGACTCCCTTTAGGCAACTCCAGAGGTTCCCCGAGAACAACGGGCCAAGTCTAGAGGAGTACCAAGTTCAGCAGAGCAACTCGAGGACTGCTCCGTGTACCCCAAATTGCCTCGAGATGAGAGCTGATTCCCTGGCTTAGACTCAAGACGTAGGCCACCTTTCCACAAGCCCCTCAAGAGGAGGCTTCTCTCAGCAATAGGTATGAGGGAGGGACCCTGAGATTGCTGCCTCAATGGGCATATACACCGAGAAGCCCTGACTCGAAAGGAGGCCGGCTTTCCTTGCAGTGGCTTGAATACAGTCTAGTCTTTCATCTCACAAGCTGAAGGGATGTCTGCACCACCTGTGGAGTCCCTAGAGAAAGCCCTAGGTCCCCGACTCCTTTCGACGGAATGCCTCACATGCCTCTGACACCTCGAGAGGCACGCAGAGCTCACTGCTTCAAAATTTGACGGAGCCTGACTCCTCTTGAACATTGACAGGAATCCCAGTATCCCTGTGGCTACTGGAAAGGGACCCTGGGTCTCCCGACTCACCTCGAGAAGCGTTCCTTTTGCCCTGCCAAGCCTCGAAGAGACTCCTGAGGTGTCCCTCGTAACTCGACAGGAGTCCTGACTTCGTTGAACCAACACGAGGGTTGAAGGGCCATCCCCGCCGTAAGTCGAGAATGTACCCCAGGTCCCCGCCGCAACTCGAGAAAAACCATGAGACTTCCCCCTCCAAGCGAGATGAGGCCCGATTCCCCTGCACTGCATGCAGAGCAATTCCGTGAGCCCCCTGAAACATGTCAGGAGCCTCGACTTGCTTGATGGATGTCGAGACAGTCCCGCAAAAACACTGTCACAAGTAGAGAGGGACCCTGAGGTCACACCAGCATCGCGAAGGAGCTCCATGGGCCCCAAATCAACTCGAGATGAGGCCCGCTTCCCCTGCATTGACTCCAGAGCCATCCCCCGTTCCCCATCAAACACGACCTGAGGCTTGACTCCCTTTAGGCAACTCCAGAGGTTCCCCGAGAACAACGGGCCAAGTCTAGAGGAGTACCAAGTTCAGCAGAGCAACTCGAGGACTGCTCCGTGTACCCCAAATTGCCTCGAGATGAGAGCTGATTCCCTGGCTTAGACTCAAGACGTAGGCCACCTTTCCACAAGCCCCTCAAGAGGAGGCTTCTCTCAGCAATAGGTATGAGGGAGGGACCCTGAGATTGCTGCCTCAATGGGCATATACACCGAGAAGCCCTGACTCGAAAGGAGGCCGGCTTTCCTTGCAGTGGCTTGAATACAGTCTAGTCTTTCATCTCACAAGCTGAAGGGATGTCTGCACCACCTGTGGAGTCCCTAGAGAAAGCCCTAGGTCCCCGACTCCTTTCGACGGAATGCCTCACATGCCTCTGACACCTCGAGAGGCACGCAGAGCTCACTGCTTCAAAATTTGACGGAGCCTGACTCCTCTTGAACATTGACAGGAATCCCAGTATCCCTGTGGCTACTGGAAAGGGACCCTGGGTCTCCCGACTCACCTCGAGAAGCGTTCCTTTTGCCCTGCCAAGCCTCGAAGAGACTCCTGAGGTGTCCCTCGTAACTCGACAGGAGTCCTGACTTCGTTGAACCAACACGAGGGTTGAAGGGCCATCCCCGCCGTAAGTCGAGAATGTACCCCAGGTCCCCGCCGCAACTCGAGAAAAACCATGAGACTTCCCCCTCCAAGCGAGATGAGGCCCGATTCCCCTGCACTGCATGCAGAGCAATTCCGTGAGCCCCCTGAAACATGTCAGGAGCCTCGACTTGCTTGATGGATGTCGAGACAGTCCGCAAAAACACTGTCACAAGTAGAGAGGGACCCTGAGGTCACACCAGCATCGCGAAGGAGCTCCATGGGCCCCAAATCAACTCGAGATGAGGCCCCGCTTCCCCTGCATTGACTCCAGAGCCATCCCCCGTTCCCCATCAAACACGACCTGAGGCTTGACTCCCTTTAGGCAACTCCAGAGGTTCCCCGAGAACAACGGGCCAAGTCTAGAGGAGTACCAAGTTCAGCAGAGCAACTCGAGGACTGCTCCGTGTACCCCAAATTGCCTCGAGATGAGAGCTGATTCCCTGGCTTAGACTCAAGACGTAGGCCACCTTTCCACAAGCCCCTCAAGAGGAGGCTTCTCTCAGCAATAGGTATGAGGGAGGGACCCTGAGATTGCTGCCTCAATGGGCATATACACCGAGAAGCCCTGACTCGAAAGGAGGCCGGCTTTCCTTGCAGTGGCTTGAATACAGTCTAGTCTTTCATCTCACAAGCTGAAGGGATGTCTGCACCACCTGTGGAGTCCCTAGAGAAAGCCCTAGGTCCCCGACTCCTTTCGACGGAATGCCTCACATGCCTCTGACACCTCGAGAGGCACGCAGAGCTCACTGCTTCAAAATTTGACGGAGCCTGACTCCTCTTGAACATTGACAGGAATCCCAGTATCCCTGTGGCTACTGGAAAGGGACCCTGGGTCTCCCGACTCACCTCGAGAAGCGTTCCTTTTGCCCTGCCAAGCCTCGAAGAGACTCCTGAGGTGTCCCTCGTAACTCGACAGGAGTCCTGACTTCGTTGAACCAACACGAGGGTTGAAGGGCCATCCCCGCCGTAAGTCGAGAATGTACCCCAGGTCCCCGCCGCAACTCGAGAAAAACCATGAGACTTCCCCCTCCAAGCGAGATGAGGCCCGATTCCCCTGCACTGCATGCAGAGCAATTCCGTGAGCCCCCTGAAACATGTCAGGAGCCTCGACTTGCTTGATGGATGTCGAGACAGTCCGCAAAAACACTGTCACAAGTAGAGAGGGACCCTGAGGTCACACCAGCATCGCGAAGGAGCTCCATGGGCCCCAAATCAACTCGAGATGAGGCCCGCTTCCCCTGCATTGACTCCAGAGCCATCCCCCGTTCCCCATCAAACACGACCTGAGGCTTGACTCCCTTTAGGCAACTCCAGAGGTTCCCCGAGAACAACGGGCCAAGTCTAGAGGAGTACCAAGTTCAGCAGAGCAACTCGAGGACTGCTCCGTGTACCCCAAATTGCCTCGAGATGAGAGCTGATTCCCTGGCTTAGACTCAAGACGTAGGCCACCTTTCCACAAGCCCCTCAAGAGGAGGCTTCTCTCAGCAATAGGTATGAGGGAGGGACCCTGAGATTGCTGCCTCAATGGGCATATACACCGAGAAGCCCTGACCGAAAGGAGGCCGGCTTTCCTTGCAGTGGCTTGAATACAGTCTAGTCTTTCATCTCACAAGCTGAAGGGATGTCTGCACCACCTGTGGAGTCCCTAGAGAAAGCCCTAGGTCCCCGACTCCTTTCGACGGAATGCCTCACATGCCTCTGACACCTCGAGAGGCACGCAGAGCTCACTGCTTCAAAATTTGACGGAGCCTGACTCCTCTTGAACATTGACAGGAATCCCAGTATCCCTGTGGCTACTGGAAAGGGACCCTGGGTCTCCCGACTCACCTCGAGAAGCGTTCCTTTTGCCCTGCCAAGCCTCGAAGAGACTCCTGAGGTGTCCCTCGTAACTCGACAGGAGTCCTGACTTCGTTGAACCAACACGAGGGTTGAAGGGCCATCCCCGCCGTAAGTCGAGAATGTACCCCAGGTCCCCGCCGCAACTCGAGAAAAACCATGAGACTTCCCCCTCCAAGCGAGATGAGGCCCGATTCCCCTGCACTGCATGCAGAGCAATTCCGTGAGCCCCCTGAAACATGTCAGGAGCCTCGACTTGCTTGATGGATGTCGAGACAGTCCGCAAAAACACTGTCACAAGTAGAGAGGGACCCTGAGGTCACACCAGCATCGCGAAGGAGCTCCATGGGCCCCAAATCAACTCGAGATGAGGCCCGCTTCCCCTGCATTGACTCCAGAGCCATCCCCCGTTCCCCATCAAACACGACCTGAGGCTTGACTCCCTTTAGGCAACTCCAGAGGTTCCCCGAGAACAACGGGCCAAGTCTAGAGGAGTACCAAGTTCAGCAGAGCAACTCGAGGACTGCTCCGTGTACCCCAAATTGCCTCGAGATGAGAGCTGATTCCCTGGCTTAGACTCAAGACGTAGGCCACCTTTCCACAAGCCCCTCAAGAGGAGGCTTCTCTCAGCAATAGGTATGAGGGAGGGACCCTGAGATTGCTGCCTCAATGGGCATATACACCGAGAAGCCCTGACTCGAAAGGAGGCCGGCTTTCCTTGCAGTGGCTTGAATACAGTCTAGTCTTTCATCTCACAAGCTGAAGGGATGTCTGCACCACCTGTGGAGTCCCTAGAGAAAGCCCTAGGTCCCCGACTCCTTTCGACGGAATGCCTCACATGCCTCTGACACCTCGAGAGGCACGCAGAGCTCACTGCTTCAAAATTTGACGGAGCCTGACTCCTCTTGAACATTGACAGGAATCCCAGTATCCCTGTGGCTACTGGAAAGGGACCCTGGGTCTCCCGACTCACCTCGAGAAGCGTTCCTTTTGCCCTGCCAAGCCTCGAAGAGACTCCTGAGGTGTCCCTCGTAACTCGACAGGAGTCCTGACTTCGTTGAACAAACACGAGGGTTGAAGGGCCATCCCCGCCGTAAGTCGAGAATGTACCCCAGGTCCCCGCCGCAACTCGAGAAAAACCATGAGACTTCCCCCTCCAAGCGAGATGAGGCCCGATTCCCCTGCACTGCATGCAGAGCAATTCCGTGAGCCCCCTGAAACATGTCAGGAGCCTCGACTTGCTTGATGGATGTCGAGACAGTCCGCAAAAACACTGTCACAAGTAGAGAGGGACCCTGAGGTCACACCAGCATCGCGAAGGAGCTCCATGGGCCCCAAATCAACTCGAGATGAGGCCCCTTCCCCTGCATTGACTCCAGAGCCATCCCCCGTTCCCCATCAAACACGACCTGAGGCTTGACTCCCTTTAGGCAACACCAGAGGTTCCCCGAGAACAACGGGCCAAGTCTAGAGGAGTACCAAGTTCAGCAGAGCAACTCGAGGACTGCTCCGTGTACCCCAAATTGCCTCGAGATGAGAGCTGATTCCCTGGCTTAGACTCAAGACGTAGGCCACCTTTCCACAAGCCCCTCAAGAGGAGGCTTCTCTCAGCAATAGGTATGAGGGAGGGACCCTGAGATTGCTGCCTCAATGGGCATATACACCGAGAAGCCCTGACTCGAAAGGAGGCCGGCTTTCCTTGCAGTGGCTTGAATACAGTCTAGTCTTTCATCTCACAAGCTGAAGGGATGTCTGCACCACCTGTGGAGTCCCTAGAGAAAGCCCTAGGTCCCCGACTCCTTTCGACGGAATGCCTCACATGCCTCTGACACCTCGAGAGGCACGCAGAGCTCACTGCTTCAAAATTTGACGGAGCCTGACTCCTCTTGAACATTGACAGGAATCCCAGTATCCCTGTGGCTACTGGAAAGGGACCCTGGGTCTCCCGACTCACCTCGAGAAGCGTTCCTTTTGCCCTGCCAAGCCTCGAAGAGACTCCTGAGGTGTCCCTCGTAACTCGACAGGAGTCCTGACTTCGTTGAACAAACACGAGGGTTGAAGGGCCATCCCCGCCGTAAGTCGAGAATGTACCCCAGGTCCCCGCCGCAACTCGAGAAAAACCATGAGACTTCCCCCTCCAAGCGAGATGAGGCCCGATTCCCCTGCACTGCATGCAGAGCAATTCCGTGAGCCCCCTGAAACATGTCAGGAGCCTCGACTTGCTTGATGGATGTCGAGACAGTCCGCAAAAACACTGTCACAAGTAGAGAGGGACCCTGAGGTCACACCAGCATCGCGAAGGAGCTCCATGGGCCCCAAATCAACTCGAGATGAGGCCCGCTTCCCCTGCATTGACTCCAGAGCCATCCCCCGTTCCCCATCAAACACGACCTGAGGCTTGACTCCCTTTAGGCAACTCCAGAGGTTCCCCGAGAACAACGGGCCAAGTCTAGAGGAGTACCAAGTTCAGCAGAGCAACTCGAGGACTGCTCCGTGTACCCCAAATTGCCTCGAGATGAGAGCTGATTCCCTGGCTTAGACTCAAGACGTAGGCCACCTTTCCACAAGCCCCTCAAGAGGAGGCTTCTCTCAGCAATAGGTATGAGGGAGGGACCCTGAGATTGCTGCCTCAATGGGCATATACACCGAGAAGCCCTGACTCGAAAGGAGGCCGGCTTTCCTTGCAGTGGCTTGAATACAGTCTAGTCTTTCATCTCACAAGCTGAAGGGATGTCTGCACCACCTGTGGAGTCCCTAGAGAAAGCCCTAGGTCCCCGACTCCTTTCGACGGAATGCCTCACATGCCTCTGACACACCTCGAGAGGCACGCAGAGCTCACTGCTTCAAAATTTGACGGAGCCTGACTCCTCTTGAACATTGACAGGAATCCCAGTATCCCTGTGGCTACTGGAAAGGGACCCTGGGTCTCCCGACTCACCTCGAGAAGCGTCCCTTTTTGCCCTGCCAAGCCTCGAAGAGACTCCTGAGGTGTCCCTCGTAACTCGACAGGAGTCCTGACTTCGTTGAACCAACACGAGGGTTGAAGGGCCATCCCCGCCGTAAGTCGAGAATGTACCCCAGGTCCCCGCCGCAACTCGAGAAAAACCATGAGACTTCCCCCTCCAAGCGAGATGAGGCCCGAGCCCTCGATTCCCCTATGCACTGCTGCATGCAGAGCAATTCCGTGAGCCCCCTGAAACATGTCAGGAGCCTCGACTTGCTTGATGGATGTCGAGACAGTCCGCAAAAACACTGTCACAAGTAGAGAGGGACCCTGAGGTCACACCAGCATCGCGAAGGAGCTCCATGGGCCCCAAATCAACTCGAGATGAGGCCCGCTTCCCCTGCATTGACTCCAGAGCCATCCCCCGTTCCCCATCAAACACGACCTGAGGCTTGACTCCCTTTAGGCAACTCCAGAGGTTCCCCGAGAACAACGGGCCAAGTCTAGAGGAGTACCAAGTTCAGCAGAGCAACTCGAGGACTGCTCCGTGTACCCCAAATTGCCTCGAGATGAGAGCTGATTCCCTGGCTTAGACTCAAGACGTAGGCCACCTTTCCACAAGCCCCTCAAGAGGAGGCTTCTCTCAGCAATAGGTATGAGGGAGGGACCCTGAGATTGCTGCCTCAATGGGCATATACACCGAGAAGCCCTGACTCGAAGGAGGCCGGCTTTCCTTGCAGTGGCTTGAATACAGTCTAGTCTTTCATCTCACAAGCTGAAGGGATGTCTGCACCACCTGTGGAGTCCCTAGAGAAAGCCCTAGGTCCCCGACTCCTTTCGACGGAATGCCTCACATGCCTCTGACACCTCGAGAGGCACGCAGAGCTCACTGCTTCAAAATTTGACGGAGCCTGACTCCTCTTGAACATTGACAGGAATCCCAGTATCCCTGTGGCTACTGGAAAGGGACCCTGGGTCTCCCGACTCACCTCGAGAAGCGTTCCTTTTGCCCTGCCAAGCCTCGAAGAGACTCCTGAGGTGTCCCTCGTAACTCGACAGGAGTCCTGACTTCGTTGAACCAAACACGAGGGTTGAAGGGCCATCCCCGCCGTAAGTCGAGAATGTACCCCAGGTCCCCGCCGCAACTCGAGAAAACCATGAGACTTCCCCCTCCAAGCGAGATGAGGCCCGATTCCCCTGCACTGCATGCAGAGCACTTCCGTGAGCCCCCTGAAACATGTCAGGAGCCTCGACTTGCTTGATGGATGTCGAGACAGTCCGCAAAAACACTGTCACAAGTAGAGAGGGACCCTGAGGTCACACCAGCATCGCGAAGGAGCTCCATGGGCCCCAAATCAACTCGAGATGAGGCCCGCTTCCCCTGCATTGACTCCAGAGCCATCCCCCGTTCCCCATCAAACACGACCTGAGGCTTGACTCCCTTTAGGCAACTCCAGAGGTTCCCCGAGAACAACGGGCCAAGTCTAGAGGAGTACCAAGTTCAGCAGAGCAACTCGAGGACTGCTCCGTGTACCCCAAATTGCCTCGAGATGAGAGCTGATTCCCTGGCTTAGACTCAAGACGTAGGCCACCTTTCCACAAGCCCCTCAAGAGGAGGCTTCTCTCAGCAATAGGTATGAGGGAGGGACCCTGAGATTGCTGCCTCAATGGGCATATACACCGAGAAGCCCTGACTCGAAAGGAGGCCGGCTTTCCTTGCAGTGGCTTTGAATACAGTCTAGTCTTTCATCTCACAAGCTGAAGGGATGTCTGCACCACCTGTGGAGTCCCTAGAGAAAGCCCTAGGTCCCCCGACTCCTTTCGACGGAATGCCTCACATGCCTCTGACACCTCGAGAGGCACGCAGAGCTCACTGCTTCAAAATTTGACGGAGCCTGACTCCTCTTGAACATTGACAGGAATCCCAGTATCCCTGTGGCTACTGGAAAGGGACCCTGGGTCTCCCGACTCACCTCGAGAAGCGTTCCTTTTGCCCTGCCAAGCCTCGAAGAGACTCCTGAGGTGTCCCTCGTAACTCGACAGGAGTCCTGACTTCGTTGAACCAACACGAGGGTTGAAGGGCCATCCCCGCCGTAAGTCGAGAATGTACCCCAGGTCCCCGCCGCAACTCGAGAAAAACCATGAGACTTCCCCCTCCAAGCGAGATGAGGCCCGATTCCCCTGCACTGCATGCAGAGCAATTCCGTGAGCCCCCTGAAACATGTCAGGAGCCTCGACTTGCTTGATGGATGTCGAGACAGTCCGCAAAAACACTGTCACAAGTAGAGAGGGACCCTGAGGTCACACCAGCATCGCGAAGGAGCTCCATGGGCCCCAAATCAACTCGAGATGAGGCCCGCTTTCCCCTGCATTGACTCCAGAGCCATCCCCCGTTCCCCATCAAACACGACCTGAGGCTTGACTCCCTTTAGGCAACTCCAGAGGTTCCCCGAGAACAACGGGCCAAGTCTAGAGGAGTACCAAGTTCAGCAGAGCAACTCGAGGACTGCTCCGTGTACCCCAAATTGCCTCGAGATGAGAGCTGATTCCCTGGCTTAGACTCAAGACGTAGGCCACCTTTCCACAAGCCCCTCAAGAGGAGGCTTCTCTCAGCAATAGGTATGAGGGAGGGACCCTGAGATTGCTGCCTCAATGGGCATATACACCGAGAAGCCCTGACTCGAAAGGAGGCCGGGTTTCCTTGCAGTGGCTTGAATACAGTCTAGTCTTTCATCTCACAAGCTGAAGGGATGTCTGCACCACCTGTGGAGTCCCTAGAGAAAGCCCTAGGTCCCCGACTCCTTTCGACGGAATGCCTCACATGCCTCTGACACCTCGAGAGGCACGCAGAGCTCACTGCTTCAAAATTTGACGGAGCCTGACTCCTCTTGAACATTGACAGGAATCCCAGTATCCCTGTGGCTACTGGAAAGGGACCCTGGGTCTCCCGACTCACCTCGAGAAGCGTTCCTTTTGCCCTGCCAAGCCTCGAAGAGACTCCTGAGGTGTCCCTCGTAACTCGACAGGAGTCCTGACTTCGTTGAACCAACACGAGGGTTGAAGGGCCATCCCCGCCGTAAGTCGAGAATGTACCCCAGGTCCCCGCCGCAACTCGAGAAAAAACCATGAGACTTCCCCCTCCAAGCGAGATGAGGCCCGATTCCCCTGCACTGCATGCAGAGCAATTCCGTGAGCCCCCTGAAACATGTCAGGAGCCTCGACTTGCTTGATGGATGTCGAGACAGTCCGCAAAAACACTGTCACAAGTAGAGAGGGACCCTGAGGTCACACCAGCATCGCGAAGGAGCTCCATGGGCCCCAAATCAACTCGAGATGAGGCCCGCTTCCCCTGCATTGACTCCAGAGCCATCCCCCGTTCCCCATCAAACACGACCTGAGGCTTGACTCCCTTTAGGCAACTCCAGAGGTTCCCCGAGAACAACGGGCCAAGTCTAGAGGAGTACCAAGTTCAGCAGAGCAACTCGAGGACTGCTCCGTGTACCCCAAATTGCCTCGAGATGAGAGCTGATTCCCTGGCTTAGACTCAAGACGTAGGCCACCTTTCCACAAGCCCCTCAAGAGGAGGCTTCTCTCAGCAATAGGTATGAGGGAGGGACCCTGAGATTGCTGCCTCAATGGGCATATACACCGAGAAGTCCTGACTCGAAAGGAGGCCGGCTTTCCTTGCAGTGGCTTGAATACAGTCTAGTCTTTCATCTCACAAGCTGAAGGGATGTCTGCACCACCTGTGGAGTCCCTAGAGAAAGCCCTAGGTCCCCCGACTCCTTTCGACGGAATGCCTCACATGCCTCTGACACTCCCCCTCGAGAGGCACGCAGAGCTCACTGCTTCAAAATTTGACGGAGCCTGACTCCTCTTGTAAAACATTGACAGGAATCCCAGTATCCCTGTGGCTACTGGAAAGGGACCCTGGGTCTCCCGACTCACCTCGAGAAGCGTTCCTTTTGCCCTGCCAAGCCTCGAACAAGACTCCTGAGGTGTCCCTCGTAACTCGACAGGAGTCCTGACTTCGTTGAACCAACACGAGGGTTGAAGGGCCATCCCCCGCCGTAAGTCGAGAATGTACCCCAGGTCCCCCCGCCGCAACTCGAGAAAAACCATGAGACTTCCCCCTCCAAGCGAGATGAGGCCCGATTCCCCTGCACTGCATGCAGAGCAATTCCGTGAGCCCCCCTGAAACATGTCAGGAGCCTCGACTTGCTTGATGGATGTCGAGACAGTCCGCAAAAACACTGTCACAAGTAGAGAGGGACCCTGAGGTCACACCAGCATCGCGAAGGAGCTCCATGGGCCCCAAATCAAACTCGAGATGAGGCCCGCTTCCCCTGCATTGACTCCAGAGCCATCCCCCGTCTCCCCATCAAACACGACCTGAGGCTTGACTCCCTTTAGGCAACTCCAGAGGTTCCCCGAGAACAACGGGCCAAGTCTAGAGGAGTACCAAGTTCAGCAGAGCAACTCGAGGACTGCTCCGTGTACCCCAAATTGCCTCGAGATGAGAGCTGATTCCCTGGCTTAGACTCAAGACGTAGGCCACCTTTCCACAAGCCCCTCAAGAGGAGGCTTCTCTCAGCAATAGTGTATGAGGGAGGGACCCTGAGATTGCTGCCTCAATGGGCATATACACCGAGAAGCCCTGACTCGAAAGGAGGCCGGCTTTCCTTGCAGTGGCTTGAATACAGTCTAGTCTTTCATCTCACAAGCTGAAGTGATGTCTGCACCACCTGTGGAGTCCCTAGAGAAAGCCCTAGGTCCCCGACTCCTTTCGACGGAATGCCTCACATGCCTCTGACACCTCGAGAGGCACGCAGAGCTCACTGCTTCAAAATTTGACGGAGCCCTGACTCCTCTTGAACATTGACAGGAATCCCAGTATCCCTGTGGCTACTGGAAAGGGACCCTGGGTCTCCCGACTCACCTCGAGAAGCGTTCCTTTTGCCCTGCCAAGCCTCGAAGAGACTCCTGAGGTGTCCCTCGTAACTCGACAGGAGTCCTGACTTCGTTGAACCAACACGAGGGTTGAAGGGCCATCCCCGCCGTAAGTCGAGAATGTACCCCAGGTCCCCGCCGCAACTCGAGAAAAACCATGAGACTTCCCCCCTCCAAGCGAGATGAGGCCCGATTCCCTGCACTGCATGCAGAGCAATTCCGTGAGCCCCCTGAAACATGTCAGGAGCCTCGACTTGCTTGATGGATGTCGAGAGACAGTCCGCAAAAAAACACTGTCACAAGTAGAGAGGGACCCTGAGGTCACACCAGCATCGCGAAGAAGAGCTCCATGGGCCCCAAATCAACTCGAGATGAGGCCCGCTTCCCCTGCATTGACTCCAGAGCCATCCCCCGTTCCCCATCAAACACGACCTGAGGCTTGACTCCCTTTAGGCAACTCCAGAGGTTCCCCGAGAACAACGGGCCAAGTCTAGAGGAGTACCAAGTTCAGCAGAGCAACTCGAGGACTGCTCCGTGTACCCCAAATTGCCTCGAGATGAGAGCTGATTCCCTGGCTTAGACTCAAGACGTAGGCCACCTTTCCACAAGCCCCTCAAGAGGAGGCTTCTCTCAGCAATAGGTATGAGGGAGGGACCCTGAGATTGCTGCCTCAATGGGCATATACACCGAGAAGCCCTGACTCGAAAGGAGGCCGGCTTTCCTTGCAGTGGCTTGAATACAGTCTAGTCTCTTTCATCTCACAAGCTGAAGGGATGTCTGCACCACCTGTGGAGTCCCTAGAGAAAGCCCTAGGTCCCCGACTCCTTTCGACGGAATGCCTCACATGCCTCTGACACCTCGAGAGGCACGCAGAGCTCACTGCTTCAAAATTTGACGGAGCCTGACTCCTCTTGAACATTGACAGGAATCCCAGTATCCCTGTGGCTACTGGAAAGGGACCCTGGGTCTCCCTCCCGACTCACCTCGAGAAGCGTTCCTTTTGCCCTGCCAAGCCTCGAAGAGACTCCTGAGTGTGTCCCTCGTAACTCGACAGGAGTCCTGACTTCGTTGAACCAACACGAGGGTTGAAGGGCCATCCCCCCGCCGTAAGTCGAGAATGTACCCCAGGTCCCCCGCCGCAACTCGAGAAAAACCATGAGACTTCCCCCTCCAAGCGAGATGAGGCCCGATTCCCCTGCACTGCATGCAGAGCAATTCCGTGAGCCCCCTGAAACATGTCAGGAGCCTCGACTTGCTTGATGGATGTCGAGACAGTCCGCAAAAAACACTGTCACAAGTAGAGAGGGACCCTGAGGTCACACCAGCATCGCGAAGGAGCTCCATGGGCCCCAAATCAACTCGAGATGAGGCCCGCTTCCCCTGCATTGACTCCAGAGCCATCCCCCGTTCCCCATCAAACACGACCTGAGGCTTGACTCCCTTTAGGCAACTCCAGAGGTTCCCCGAGAACAACGGGCCAAGTCTAGAGGAGTACCAAGTTCAGCAGAGCAACTCGAGGACTGCTCCGTGTACCCCAAATTGCCTCGAGATGAGAGCTGATTCCCTGGCTTAGACTCAAGACGTAGGCCACCTTTCCACAAGCCCCTCAAGAGGAGGCTGACCTAACCAGCTCTCTCAGCAATAGGTATGAGGGAGGGACCCTGAGATTGCTGCCTCAATGGGCATATACACCGAGAAGCCCTGACTCGAAAGGAGGCCGGCTTTCCTTGCAGTGGCTTGAATACAGTCTAGTCTTTCATCTCACAAGCTGAAGGGATGTCTGCACCACCTGTGGAGTCCCTAGAGAAAGCCCTAGGTCCCCGACTCCTTTCGACGGAATGCCTCACATGCCTCTGACACCTCGAGAGGCACGCAGAGCTCACTGCTTCAAAATTTGACGGAGCCTGACTCCTCTTGAACATTGACAGGAATCCCAGTATCCCTGTGGCTACTGGAAAGGGACCCTGGGTCTCCCGACTCACCTCGAGAAGCGTTCCCTTTTGCCCTGCCAAGCCTCGAAGAGACTCCTGAGGTGTCCCTCGTAACTCGACAGGAGTCCTGACTTCGTTGAACCAAACACGAGGGTTGAAGGGCCATCCCCGCCGTAAGTCGAGAATGTACCCCAGGTCCCCGCCGCAACTCGAGAAAAAAAAACCATGAGACTCCCCCCCTCCAAGCGAGATGAGGCCCGATTCCCCTGCACTGCATGCAGAGCAATTCCGTGAGCCCCCTGAAACATGTCAGGAGCCTCGACTTGCTTGATGGATGTCGAGACAGTCCGCAAAAACACTGTCACAAGTAGAGAGGGACCCTGAGGTCACACCAGCATCGCGAAGGAGCTCCATGGGCCCCAAATCAACTCGAGATGAGGCCCGCGCTTTCCCCTGCATTGACTCCAGAGCCATCCCCCGTTCCCCATCAAACACGACCTGAGGCTTGACTCCCTTTAGGCAACTCCAGAGGTTCCCCGAGAACAACGGGCCAAGTCTAGAGGAGTACCAAGTTCAGCAGAGCAACTCGAGGACTGCTCCGTGTACCCCCCAAATTGCCTCGAGATGAGAGCTGATTCCCCTGGCTTAGACTCAAGACGTAGGCCACCTTTCCACAAGCCCCTCAAGAGGAGGCTTCTCTCTCAGCAATAGGGTATGAGGGAGGGACCCTGAGATTGCTGCCTCAATGGGCATATACACCGAGAAGCCCTGACTCGAAAAGGAGGCCGGCTTTCCTTGCAGTGGCTTGAATACAGTCTAGTCTCTTTCATCTCACAAGCTGAAGGGATGTCTGCACCACCTGTGGAGTCCCTAGAGAAAGCCCTAGGTCCCCGACTCCTTTCGACGGAATGCCTCACATGCCTCTGACACCTCGAGAGGCACGCAGAGCTCACTGCTTCAAAATTTGACGGAGCCTGACTCCTCTTGAACATTGACAGGAATCCCCCAGTATCCCTGTGGCTACTGGAAAGGGACCCTGGGTCTCCCGACTCACCTCGAGAAGCGTTCCTTTTGCCCTGCCAAGCCTCGAAGAGACTCCTGAGGTGTCCCTCGTAACTCGACAGGAGTCCTGACTTCGTTGAACCAACACGAGGGTTGAAGGGCCATCCCCGCCGTAAGTCGAGAATGTACCCCAGGTCCCCGCCGCAACTCGAGAAAAACCATGAGACTTCCCCCTCCAAGCGAGATGAGGCCCCCGATTCCCCTGCACTGCATGCAGAGCAATTCCGTGAGCCCCCCTGAAACATGTCAGGAGCCTCGACTTGCTTGATGGATGTCGAGACAGTCCGCAAAAACACTGTCACAAGTAGAGAGGGACCCTGAGGTCACACCAGCATCGCGAAGGAGCTCCATGGGCCCCAAAATCAACTCGAGATGAGGCCCGCTTCCCCTGCATTGACTCCAGAGCCATCCCCCGTTCCCCATCAAACACGACCTGAGGCTTGACTCCCTTTAGGCAACTCCAGAGGTTACCCGAGAACAACGGGCCAAGTCTAGAGGAGTACCAAGTTCAGCAGAGCAACTCGAGGACTGCTCCGTGTACCCCAAATTGCCTCGAGATGAGAGCTGATTCCCTGGCTTAGACTCAAGACGTAGGCCACCTTTCCACAAGCCCCTCAAGAGGAGGCTTCTCTCAGCAATAGGTATGAGGGAGGGACCCTGAGATTGCTGCCTCAATGGGCATATACACCGAGAAGCCCTGACTCGAAAGGAGGCCGGCCGGCTTTCCTTGCAGTGGCTTGAATACAGTCTAGTCTTTCATCTCACAAGCTGAAGGGATGTCTGCACCACCTGTGGAGTCCCTAGAGAAAGCCCTAGGTCCCCGACTCCTTTCGACGGAATGCCTCACATGCCTCTGACACCTCGAGAGGCACGCCAAGCAGAGCTCACTGCTTCAAAATTTGACGGAGCCTGACTCCTCTTGAACATTGACAGGAATCCCAGTATCCCTGTGGCTACTGGAAAGGGACCCTGGTCTCCCGACTCACCTCGAGAAGCGTTCCTTTTGCCCTGCCAAGCCTCGAAGAGACTCCTGAGGTGTCCCTCGTAACTCGACAGGAGTCCTGACTTCGTTGAACCAACACGAGGGTTGAAGGGCCATCCCCGCCGTAAGTCGAGAATGTACCCCAGGTCCCCCGCCGCAACTCGAGAAAAACCATGAGACTTCCCCCTCCAAGCGAGATGAGGCCCGATTCCCCTGCACTGCATGCAGAGCAATTCCGTGAGCCCCCTGAAACATGTCAGGAGCCTCGACTTGCTTGATGGATGTCGAGACAGTCCGCAAAAACACTGTCACAAGTAGAGAGGGACCCTGAGGTCACACCAGCATCGCGAAGGAGCTCCATGGGGCCCCAAATCAACTCGAGATGAGGCCCGCTTCCCCTGCATTGACTCCAGAGCCATCCCCCGTTCCCCATCAAACACGACCTGAGGCTTGACTCCCTTTAGGCAACTCCAGAGGTTCCCCGAGAACAACGGGCCAAGTCTAGAGGAGTACCAAGTTCAGCAGAGCAACTCGAGGACTGCTCCGTGTACCCCAAATTGCCTCGAGATGAGAGCTGATTCCCTGGCTTAGACTCAAGACGTAGGCCACCTTTCCACAAGCCCCTCAAGAGGAGGCTTCTCTCAGCAATAGGTATGAGGGAGGGACCCTGAGATTGCTGCCTCAATGGGCATATACACCGAGAAGCCCTGACTCGAAAGGAGGCCGGCTTTCCTTGCAGTGGCTTGAATACAGTCTAGTCTTTCATCTCACAAGCTGAAGGGATGTCTGCACCACCTGTGGAGTCCCTAGAGAAAGCCCTAGGTCCCCGACTCCTTTCGACGGAATGCCTCACATGCCTCTGACACCTCGAGAGGCACGCAGAGCTCACTGCTTCAAAATTTGACGGAGCCTGACTCCTCTTGAACATTGACAGGAATCCCAGTATCCCTGTGGCTACTGGAAAGGGACCCTGGGTCTCCCGACTCACCTCGAGAAGCGTTCCTTTTGCCCTGCCAAGCCTCGAAGAGACTCCTGAGGTGTCCCTCGTAACTCGACAGGAGTCCTGACTTCGTTGAACCAACACGAGGGTTTTGAAGGGCCATCCCCGCCGTAAGTCGAGAATGTACCCCAGGTCCCCCCGCCGCAACTCGAGAAAAACCATGAGACTTCCCCCTCCAAGCGAGATGAGGCCCGATTCCCCTGCACTGCATGCAGAGCAATTCCGTGAGCCCCCTGAAAACATGTCAGGAGCCTCGACTTGCTTGATGGATGTCGAGACAGTCCCGCAAAAACACTGTCACAAGTAGAGAGGGACCCTGAGGTCACACCAGCATCGCGCGAAGGAGCTCCATGGGCCCCAAATCAACTCGAGATGAGGCCCGCTTCCCCTGCATTGACTCCAGAGCCATCCCCCGTTCCCCATCAAACACGACCTGAGGCTTGACTCCCTTTAGGCAACTCCAGAGGTTCCCCGAGAGAACAACGGGCCAAGTCTAGAGGAGTACCAAGTTTCAGCAGAGCAACTCGAGGACTGCTCCGTGTACCCCAAATTGCCTCGAGATGAGAGCTGATTCCCTGGCTTAGACTCAAGACGTAGGCCACCTTTCCACAAGCCCCTCAAGAGGAGGCTTCTCTCAGCAATAGGTATGAGGGAGGGACCCTGAGATTGCTGCCTCAATGGGCATATACACCGAGAAGCCCTGACTCGAAAGGAGGCCGGCTTTCCTTGCAGTGGCTTGAATACAGTCTAGTCTTTCATCTCACAAGCTGAAGGGATGTCTGCACCACCTGTGGAGTCCCTAGAGAAAGCCCTAGGTCCCCGACTCCTTTCGACGGAATGCCTCACATGCCTCTGACACCTCGAGAGGCACGCAGAGCTCACTGCTTCAAAATTTGACGGAGCCTGACTCCTCTTGAAAATTGACAGGAATCCCAGTATCCCTGTGGCTACTGGAAAGGGACCCTGGGTCTCCCGACTCACCTCGAGAAGCGTTCCTTTTGCCCTGCCAAGCCTCGAAGAGACTCCTGAGGTGTCCCTCGTAACTCGACAGGAGTCCTGACTTCGTTGAACCAACACGAGGGTTGAAGGGCCATCCCCGCCGTAAGTCGAGAATGTACCCCAGGTCCCGCCGCAACTCGAGAAAAACCATGAGACTTCCCCCTCCAAGCGAGATGAGGCCCCGATTCCCCTGCACTGCATGCAGAGCAATTCCGTGAGCCCCCTGAAACATGTCAGGAGCCTCGACTTGCTTGATGGATGTCGAGACAGTCCGCAAAAACACTGTCACAAGTAGAGAGGGACCCTGAGGTCACACCAGCATCGCGCGAAGGAGCTCCATGGGCCCCAAATCAACTCGAGATGAGGCCCGCTTCCCCTGCATTGACTCCAGAGCCATCCCCCGTTCCCCATCAAACACGACCTGAGGCTTGACTCCCTTTAGGCAACTCCAGAGGTTCCCGAGAACAACGGGCCAAGTCTAGAGGAGTACCAAGTTCAGCAGAGCAACTCGAGGACTGCTCTCCGTGTACCCCAAATTGCCTCGAGATGAGAGCTGATTCCCTGGCTTAGACTCAAGACGTAGGCCCACCTTTCCACAAGCCCCTCAAGAGGAGGCTTCTCTCAGCAATAGGTATGAGGGAGGGACCCTGAGATTGCTGCCTCAATGGGCATATACACCGAGAAGCCCTGACTCGAAAGGAGGCCGGCTTTCCTCTTGCAGTGGCTTGAATACAGTCTAGTCTTTCATCTCACAAGCTGAAGGGATGTCTGCACCACCTGTGGAGTCCCTAGAGAAAAGCCCTAGGTCCCCGACTCCTTTCGACGACGGAATGCCTCACATGCCTCTGACACCTCGAGAGGCACGCAGAGCTCACTGCTTCAAAATTTGACGGAGCCTGACTCCTCTTGAACATTGACAGGAATCCCAGTATCCCTGTGGCTACTGGAAAGGGACCTGGGTCTCCCGACTCACCTCGAGAAGCGTTCCTTTTGCCTGCCAAGCCTCGAAGAGACTCCTGAGGTGTCCCTCGTAACTCGACAGGAGTCCTGACTTCGTTGAACCAACACGAGGGTTTGAAGGGCCATCCCCGCCGTAAGTCGAGAATGTACCCCAGGTCCCCGCCGCAACTCGAGAAAAAACCATGAGACTTCCCCCTCCAAGCGAGATGAGGCCCGATTCCCCTGCACTGCATGCAGAGCAATTCCGTGAGCCCCCTGAAACATGTCAGGAGCCTCGACTTGCTTGATGGATGTCGAGACAGTCCGCAAAAACACTGTCACAGTAGTAGAGAGGGACCCTGAGGTCACACCAGCATCGCGAAGGAGCTCCATGGGCCCCAAATCAACTCGAGATGAGGCCCGCTTCCCCTGCATTGACTCCAGAGCCATCCCCCGTTCCCCATCAAACACGACCTGAGGCTTGACTCCCTTTAGGCAACTCCAGAGGTTCCCCGAGAACAACGGGCCAAGTCTAGAGGAGTACCAAGTTCAGCAGAGCAACTCGAGGACTGCTCCGTGTACCCCAAATTGCCTCGAGATGAGAGCTGATTCCCTGGCTTAGACTCAAGACGTAGGCCACCTTTCCACAAGCCCCTCAAGAGGAGGCTTCTCTCAGCAATAGGTATGAGGGAGGGACCCTGAGATTGCTGCCTCAATGGGCATATACACCGAGAAGCCCTGACTCGAAAGGAGGCCGGCTTTCCTTGCAGTGGCTTGAATACAGTCTAGTCTTTCATCTCACAAGCTGAAGGGATGTCTGCACCACCTGTGGAGTCCCTAGAGAAAGCCCTAGGTCCCCGACTCCTTTCGACGGAATGCCTCACATGCCTCTGACACCTCGAGAGGCACGCAGAGCTCACTGCTTCAAAATTTGACGGAGCCTGACTCCTCTTGAACATTGACAGGAATCCCAGTATCCCTGTGGCTACTGGAAAGGGACCCTGGGTCTCCCGACTCACCTCGAGAAGCGTTCCTTTTGCCCTGCCAAGCCTCGAAGAGACTCCTGAGGTGTCCCTCGTAACTCGACAGGAGTCCTGACTTTGTTGAACCAACACGAGGGTTGAAGGGCCATCCCCGCCGTAAGTCGAGAATGTACCCCAGGTCCCCGCCGCAACTCGAGGAAAACCATGAGACTTCCCCCTCCAAGCGAGATGAGGCCCGATTCCCCTGCACTGCATGCAGAGCAATTCCGTGAGCCCCTGAAACATGTCAGGAGCCTCGACTTGCTTGATGGATGTCGAGACAGTCCGCAAAAACACTGTCACAAGTAGAGAGGGACCCTGAGGTCACACCAGCATCGCGAAGGAGCTCCATGGGCCCCAAATCAACTCGAGATGAGGCCCGCTTCCCCTGCATTGACTCCAGAGCCATCCCCCGTTCCCCATCAAACACGACCTGAGGCTTGACTCCCTTTAGGCAACTCCAGAGGTTCCCGAGAACAACGGGCCAAGTCTAGAGGAGTACCAAGTTCAGCAGAGCAACTCGAGGACTTGCTCCGTGTACCCAAATTGCCTCGAGATGAGAGCTGATTCCCTGGCTTAGACTCAAGACGTAGGCCACCTTTCCACAAGCCCCTCAAGAGGAGGCTTCTCTCAGCAATAGGTATGAGGGAGGGACCCTGAGATTGCTGCCTCAATGGGCATATACACCGAGAAGCCCTGACTCGAAAAGGAGGCCGGCTTTCCTTGCAGTGGCTTGAATACAGTCTAGTCTTTCATCTCACAAGCTGAAGGGATGTCTGCACCACCTGTGGAGTCCCTAGAGAAAGCCCTAGGTCCCCGACTCCTTTCGACGGAATGCCTCACATGCCTCTGACACCTCGAGAGGCACGCAGAGCTCACTGCTTCAAAATTTGACGGAGCCTGACTCCTCTTGAACATTGACAGGAATCCCAGTATCCTGTGGCTACTGGAAAGGGACCCTGGGTCTCCCGACTCACTCGAGAAGCGTCCCTTTTGCCCTGCCAAGCCTCGAAGAAGAGACTCCTGAGGTGTCCCTCGTAACTCGACAGGAGTCCTGACTTCGTTGAACCAAACACGAGGGTTGAAGGGCCATCCCCGCCGTAAGTCGAGAATGTACCCCAGGGTCCCCGCCGCAACTCGAGAAAAACCATGAGACTTCCCCCTCCAAGCGAGATGAGGCCCGATTTCCCCTGCACTGCATGCAGAGCAATTCCGTGAGCCCCCTGAAACATGTCAGGAGCCTCGACTTGCTTGATGGATGTCGAGACAGTCCGCAAAAACACTGTCACAAGTAGAGAGGGACCCTGAGGTCACACCAGCATCGCGAAGGAGCTCCATGGGCCCCAAATCAACTCGAGATGAGGCCCGCTTCCCTGCATTGACTCCAGAGCCATCCCCCGTTCCCCATCAAACACGACCTGAGGCTTGACTCCCTTTAGGCAACTCCAGAGGTTCCCCGAGAACAACGGGCCAAGTCTAGAGGAGTACCAAGTTCAGCAGAGCAAACTGAGGACTGCTCCGTGTACCCCAAATTGCCTCGAGATGAGAGCTGATTCCCTGGCTTAGACTCAAGACGTAGGCCACCTTTCCACAAGCCCCTCAAGAGGAGGCTTCTCTCAGCAATAGGTATGAGGGAGGGACCCTGAGATTGCTGCCTCAATGGGCATATACCCGAGAAGCCCTGACTCGAAAGGAGGCCGGCTTTCCTTGCAGTGGCTTGAATACAGTCTAGTCTTTCATCTCACAAGGTGAAGGGATGTCTGCACCACCTGTGGAGTCCCCTAGAGAAAGCCCTAGGCCCCGACTCCTTTCGACGGAATGCCTCACATGCCTCTGACACCTCGAGAGGCACGCAGAGCTCACTGCTTCAAAATTTTGACGGAGCCTGACTCCTCTTGAACATTGACAGGAATCCCAGTATCCCTGTGGCTACTGGAAAGGGACCTGGGTCTCCGACTCACCTCGAGAAAGCGTTCCTTTTGCCCTGCCAAGCCTCGAAGAGGACTCCTGAGGTGTCCCTCGTAACTCAGACAGGAGTCCTGACTTCGTTGAACCAACACGAGGGTTGAAGGGCCATCCCCGCCGTAAGTCGAGAATGTACCCAGGTCCCCGCCGCAACTCGAGAAAAACCATGAGACTTCCCCCCCCCCCCCCCCCCCCCTCCAAGCGAGATGAGGCCCGATTCCCTGCACTGCATGGCAGAGCAATTCCGTGAGCCCCTGAACATGTCAGGAGCCTCGACTTGCTTGATGCGATGTCGGAGACAGTCCGCAAAAAACACTGTCACAAGTAGAGAGGGACCCTGAGGTCACACCAGCATCGCGAGAAGGAGCTCCATGGGCCCCAAATCAAACTCGAGATGAGGCCCGCTTCCCTGCATTGACTTTCCAGAGCCATCCCCCGTTCCCCATCAAAACACGACCTGAGGCTTGATCCCTTTAGGCAACTCCAGAGGTTCCCGAGAACAACGGGCCAAGTCTAGAGGAGATACCAAGTTCAGCAGAGCAACTCGAGGACTGCTCCGTTGTACCCCAAATTGCCTCGAGATGAGAGCTGATTCCCTGGCTTAGACTCAAGACGTAGGCCACCTTTCCACAAGCCCTCAAGAGGAGGCGGCTTCTCTCAGCAATAGGTATGAGGGAGGGACCTGAGATTGCTGCCTCAAAATGGGCATATACACGAGAAGCCCTGGACTCGAAAAGGAGGCCGCGGCTTTCCTTGCAGTGGCTTGAATACAGTCTAGTCTTTCATCTCACAAGTGAAGGGATGTCTGCACCACCTGTGGAGTCCCTAGAGAAAGCCCTAGGTCCCGACTCCCCTTTCGACGGAATGCCTCACATGCCTCTGACACCTCGAGAGGCACGCAGAGCTCACTGCTTCAAAATTTGACGGAGCCTGACTCCTCTTGAACATTGACAGGAATCCCAGTATCCCTGTGGCTACTGGAAAGGGACCTGGGTATCCGACTCACCTCGAGAAGCGTTCCTTTTGCCCTGCCAAGCCTCGAAGAGAATCCTGAGGTGTCCCTCGTAACTCGACAGGAGTCCTGACTTCGTTGAACCAACACGAGGGTTGAAGGGCCATCCCCGCCGTAAGTCGAGAATGTACCCCAGGTCCCCGCCGCAACTCGAGAAAAACCATGAGACTTCCCCCTCCAAGCGAGATGAGGCCGATTCCCCTGCACTGCATGAAGAGCAATTCCGTGAGCCCCCTGAAACATGTCAGGAGCCTCGACTTGCTTGATGGATGTCGAGACAGTCCGCAAAAACACTGTCACAAGTAGAGAGGGACCCTGAGGTCACACCAGCATCGCGAAGGAGCTCCATGGGCCCCAAATCAACTCGAGATGAGGCCCGCTTCCCCTGCATTGACTCCAGAGCCATCCCCCGTTCCCCATCAAACACGACCTGAGGCTTGACTCCCTTTAGGGGCAACTCCAGAGGTTCCCCGAGAACAACGGGCCAAGTCTAGAGGAGAGTACCAAGTTCAGCAGAGCAACTCGAGGCCTGCTCCGTGTACCCCAAATTGCCTCGAGATGAGAGCTGATTCCCTGGCTTAGACTCAAGACGTAGGCCACCTTTCCACAAGCCCCTCAAGAGGAGGCTTCTCTCAGCAATAGGTATGAGGGAGGGACCCTGAGATTGCTGCCTCAATGGGCATATACACCGAGAAGCCCTGACTCGAAAGGAGGCCGGCTTTCCTTGCAGTGGCTTGAATACAGTCTAGTCTTTCATCTCACAAGCTGAAGGGATGTCTGCAACACCTGTGGAGTCCCTAGAGAAAGCCCTAGGTCCCCGACTCCTTTCGACGGAATGCCTCACATGCCTCTGACACCTCGAGAGGCACGCAGAGCTCACTGCTTCAAAATTTGACGGAGCCTGACTCCTCTTGACATTGACAGGAATCCCAGTATCCCTGTGGCTACTGGAAAGGGACCCTGGGTCTCCCGACTCACCTCGAGAAGCGTTCCTTTTGCCCTGCCAAGCCTCGAAGAGACTCCTGAGGTGTCCCTCGTAACTCGACAGGAGTCCTGACTTCGTTGAACCAACACGAGGGTTGAAGGGCCATCCCCGCCCCGTAAGTCGAGAATGTACCCCAGGTCCCCGCCGCAACTCGAGAAAAACCATGAGACTTCCCCCTCCAAGCGAGATGAGGCCCGATTCCCCCTGCACTGCATGCAGAGCAATTCCGTGAGCCCCCTGAAACATGTCAGGAGCCTCGACTTGCTTGATGGGTGTCGAGACAGTCCGCAAAAAAAACACTGTCACAAGTAGAGAGGGACCCTGAGGTCACACCAGCATCGCGAAGGAGCTCCATGGGCCCAAATCAACTCGAGATGAGGCCCGCTTCCCCTGCATTGACTCCAGAGCCATCCCCCGTTCCCCATCAAACACACGACCTGAGGCTTGACTCCCTTTAGGCAATCTCACCAGAGGTTCCCCAAGTAAAAAAAAAACAAAGGGCCAAGTCTAGAGGAGTACCAAGTTCAGCAGAGCAACTCGAGGACTGCTCCGTTGTACCCCAAATTGCCTCGAGATGAGAGCTGATTCCCTGGCTTAGACTCAAGACGTAGGCCACCTTTCCACAAAGCCCCTCAAGAGGAGGCTTCTCTCAGCAATAGGTATGAGGGAGGGACCCATGAGATTGCTGCCTCAATGGGCATATATCACCGAGAAGCCCTGACTCGAAGAGGAGGCCAGGGCTTTTCCTTGCAGTGGCTTGAATACAGTCTAGTCTTTCATCTCACAAGCTGAAGGGATGTCTGCAACCACCTGTGGAGTCCCTAGAGAAAGCCCTAGGTCCCCGACTCCTTTCGACGGAATGCCTCACATTGCCTCTGACACCTCGAGAGGCACGCATGAGCTCACTGCTTCTAAAATTTGACGGAGCACTGACTCCTCTTGAACATTGACAGGAATCCCAGTATCCTTATTAAATGTGGCTACTGGAAAGGGACCCTGGGTCTCCCGACTCACCTCGAGGAAGCGTTCCTTTTGCCCTGCCATAGCCTCGAAGAGACTCCTGAGGTGTCCCTCGTAACTCGACAGGAGTCCTGACTTCGTTGAAAACCAACACGAGGGTTGAAGGGCCATCCCCCCGCCGTAAGTCGAGAATGTACCCAGGTCCCCGCCGCAACTCGAGAAAAACCATGAGACTTCCCCCTCCAAGCGAGATGAGGCCCGATTCCCCTGCACTGCATGCAGAGCAATTCCGTGAGCCCCTGAAAACATGTCAGGAGCCTCGACTTGCTATGATGGATGTCGAGACAGTCCGCGAAAAAACACTGTCACAAGTAGAGAGGGACCCTGAGGTCACACCAGCATCTGCGAAGGAGCCTCCATGGGCCCCAAATCAACTCGAGATGAGGCCCGCTTCCCCTGCATTGACTCCAGCAGCCATACCCCCGTCTCCCCATCAAACACGACTGAGGCTTGACTCCCTTTAGCAACTCCAGAGGTTCCCCGAGAACAACGGGCCAAGTCCTTGAGGAGTACCAAGTTCAGCAGAGCAACTCGAGGACTGCTCCGTGTACCCCAAATTGCCTCGAGATGAGAGCTGATTCCCTGGCTTAGACTCAAGACGTAGGCCACTCATTTCCTCCACAAGCCCCTCAAGAGGAGGCTTCTCTCTCTCAGCAATAGGTATGAGGGGAGGGACCCTGAGATTGCTGCCTCAATGGGCATATACACCGAGAAGCCCTGACTCTCGAAAGGAGGCCGGCTTTCCTTGCAGTGGCTTGAATACAGTCTAGTCTTTCATCTCACACAAGCTGAAGTGGATGTCTGCACCACCTGTGGAGTCCCTAGAGAAAGCCCTAGGTCCCCGACTCCTTTCGACGGAATGCCTCACATGCCTCTGACACCTCGAGAGGCACGCAGAGCTCACTGCTTCAAAATTTGACGGAGCCTGACTCCTCTTGAACATTGACAGGAATCCCAGTATCCCTGTGGCTACTGGAAAGGGACCCTGGGTCTCCCAACTCACCTCGAGAAGCGTTCCTTTTGCCCTGCCAAGCCTCGAAGAGACTCCTGAGGTGTCCCTCGTAACTCGACAGGAGTCCTGACTTCGTTGAACCAACACGAGGGTTGAAGGGCCATCCCCGCCGTAAGTCGAGAATGTACCCCAGGTCCCCCGCCGCAACTCGAGGAAAAACCATGAGACTTCCCCCTCCAAGCGAGATGAGGCCCGATTCCCCTGCACTGCATGCAGAGCAATTCCGTGAGCCCCCTGAAACATGTCAGGAGCCTCGACTTGCTTGATGGATGTCGAGACAGTCCGCAAAAAAAAAACACTGTCACAAGTAGAGAGGGACCCTGAGGTCACACCAGCATCGCGAAGGAGCTCCATGGGCCCCAAATCAACTCGAGATGAGGCCCGCTTCCCCTGCATTGACTCCAGAGCCATCCCCCGTTTCCCCATCAAACACGACCTGAGGCTTGACTCCCTTTAGGCAACTCCAGAGGTTCCCCGAGAACAACGGGCCAAGACTAGAGGAGTCCCAAGTTCAGCAGAAAGCAACATCCCGAGGAACTGCTCCGTGTACCCCAAATTGCCTCGAGACATGAGAGCTGGATTCCCTTGGCTTAAGACTCAAGCGACGTAGGTCTCACCTTTCCACAAGACCCCTTTCAAGAGGAGGCTTATCTCTCAGCAATAGGTTTTTTTAATCTTATATTTTTTTTGAAAAAAATGTAGGGAGGGACCCTGAGATTACTGCCTCAATGGGCATATACACCGAGAAGCCTGACCTCGCGAAAGGAGGCCGGCTTTCCTCTGCAGTGGCTTGAATACAGTCTAGTCTTTCATCTCACAAGCTGAAGGGATGTTATGCTGTGCACCACCTCAGGTAGGAGTCCCTAGAGAAAGCCCTAGGTCCCCGATTCTCCTTTCGACGGGAAATGGCCTCACATGCCTCTGACACCTCGAGACAGGCACGCAGAGCTCACTGCTTCAAAATTTGACGGAGCCTGACTCCGCTTGAACATTGACAGGAATCCCAGTATGCCCAATTGTGGCTACGTGGAAAGGGAAACCCTGGGTCTACCCTCCGACTCACTCTCCGAAGAGAAGCGTTCTCTTTGCCCTGCCAAGCCTCGAAGAGACTCCTGAGGTGTCGCCTCGTAACTCGACAGGAGTCCTGACTTAGTCGCTTGACCTCAAACACGAGTTGTATGAAGTGCCATCCCCGCTCGTGCTCAAGTCCGAGAATCTGTACCCCCAGGTCCCCAGCCGCAACTCGAGAAAAACCATGAGACTTCCCCCTCCAAGCGATTGATGAGGCCCGATTCCCCTGCACTGCATGCAGAGCAATTTCCTGTGAGCCCCCCTGAAACATGTCAGGAGCCTCGACTTGCTTGATGGATGTCGTAACCAGTCCGCAAAAACACTGTCACAAGTAGAGGTAGGGACCCTGAGGTCACACCAGCATTCGCGCATGGGAGCTCCATGGGGGACCCCAAATCATACTCGAGATGAGGCCCGCTTCCCCTGCCATTGATACTCCAAGATCCATCCCCCGTTCCCAATCAAACACGAACCATGAGGCTTTTGACTCCCTTTAGGCAGACTCCAGCGGTTCCCCGTGAACAAACGGGCCATGGCTTAGAGGAGTACCAAGTCATTAGCGAGCAGCTCGACGGGTCTGCTCCGTGTACCCCAAACTTCCCTCGAGATGATAGCAGACTCCCCGGCATGTAGACTCAAGACGTAGGCCACCTTTCCAAAAGCCCTCAGAGGGGAGGCATCTCTCAGCAATAAGTATGTGGGAGGGAACCCTGAGATTGGGGCTGCCCCCGTCAATGGGCAATATACACTGAGAAGCCTGACTCGAATGTAGGCCGGTTTTCATTGCTCAGTGGCCTTGAATACTGCCAAGGTCTTTCCATCTCACAGATGCTGAAGGGATGTTCTGCACCACCTTTAGGATTCCCGAGAGGAGAAGCCCTAGGGTCCCCTCCCGGACTCCTTTCGACGGAATGCCTCACAAGCCTCTGGACACCTCGCAGAGGCACGCAGAGTCTCCTGTTCAAAATTTGACGGAGCCTGACTCCTCTTGACATAGATGAGTCCCCAGTATCCCTGTGGCTACTGGAAAGGGACCTGGGTCTCCCGACTCACCTCGAGAGCGTTCCTTTTGCCTGCCAAGCCTCGAGAGACTCCTGAGGTGTCCCTCGTAACTCGACAGGAAGTCCTGACTTCGTTGAACCAACACGATGGTTGAAGGGCCTCCCGCCCGTAAGTCGAGAATGTATACCCAAGTTGTTTGTTGGTATATTGCAGGAATCGCGTCTTATTGTCCCGCCCGCCATCTCGAGAAAACATGAGACTTCCCCCTCAAGCCGAGATGGAGGCCCGATTCCCCTGCACTTGCATGAGGAGCAATTCCCGTGAGCTGCTGTAAACATGTCAGGAGCCTCGACGCTTGCTTGTAGGATTGTCGAGACAAGTCCGCCCAAAAAAACACTGTCACAAGTGGAGAGGAACCTCTGAGGTCACCACAGATCGCGAAGGAGCTCCATGGCCCCAAATCAACGGTCGAGAGGATAGGAGCCCTCGCTTTTACCCCAGGCAATGACACCAGAGCCATCCCCTCGTGTCCCACATCAAACAACGTGCGGGACCTGGAGGGCCATGGACTCCCTTTAAGGCAACCGTCCAGAGGTTCCGAGAGGAAGAGAAAAACAACGGCAGGCCAATTCTAGAGGAGTTACCAAGAGTTTCAGCATGAGCAACTCGAGGGACGATGCTCCGTGTTATCCCAAGTTTGGCCCCTAGGAAGAGAGCTGACTCCCTGGGCTTAGAGCTCAAGGACGCTATAGTCCACCTGTTCCACAAGACCGCCTCAAGAAGGAGGAGCTGTACTCTCAGCAATAGGAATTAGGGTAGTGGACGCCTGAGGATAGCCTGCCTCCAAAAATGGTCATATTTACACCGCCAGAAGAGACCCTGACTCGAAAAAAGGCAGGGAGGCCGGCTTTCCCTTGCAGTGGCTTGAATAACAGTCTAGTCTTTCCAATCTCACTGGGAGCTGAAGGGATGTCTGCACCACTGTCTGTGGAGTCCCCTTAGAGAAAGAAAAATAGCGGTGGGGTGGTTGCTTAGGTCGCCCCCGGGACTTCCTTTCGACGGAATGTCCTCACATGCCTCTGACACCTCGCAGAGAGGCACGCAGAGCTCACTGCTTTCTCAAAATTTGACGGAGCCTGACTCCTCTTGAAAGACATTGACAGGAATCCCTAGTATACCCTGTGGCTACATGGAAAGGGACCCTGGTGGTGGGGCTCCCGACTTTCACCTCGAGAAGCGTTCCTTTTTGCCCTGCCAAAAGCCTCGAAGAGGGGACTCCTGAGAGGTGTCCCCTCGGGTAAAACTCGACAGGGGAGTCCTGACTTCGTTGAAACCAACACGAGGGTTGGAAGGGCCATCCCCGCCGTAAGTCGAAGAATGTTTTAACACCCAGGTCCGTCCCACGCCTTTCCGCCGCAACTCGAGAAAAAACCATGAGACTTCCCCCTCCAAGCGAGATGAGGCCCGATTCCCCTGCAGGTGGGGGCTGCATGCAGAAAGCAATTCCGTGAGCCCCCCTGAAAACATGTCAGGATACCTCGACTTGCAATATAATGAGGGGGGGGATGTCTGAGACAGTCCGCGCAAAAACACTGTCACAAGTAAGTTATGGAGAGGGGAAGTCCCCTGAGGGTCACACCAGCATCGCGAAGGAAGGAGCTCCATGGGCCCCAAAATCTAATATAAATAAAAAAACAAACACCGAGATGAGGGCCCGCTTCCCCCCTGCATGTGGGTTTAAGAGGGAGACTCCAAGTGAGCCATCCCCCGTTCCCCATCAAACACGACCTGAGGCTTGACATCCCTTTAGGCATTAAAACTCCAGAGGTCCCCCGAGAACAACGAGGGCCAAGTCTAGAGGAGTACCAAGTTCAGAACTGCAGCAGGTGAGAGCGATAATAAACTCGTTTTGGGGGGACTGCTCCGTGTACCCCAATTAGTTTGCCTCGAGATGAGAGCTATGATATCCCTGGGCTTAGACTCAAGACGTAGGCCACCTTTTCCACAAGTCCCTCAAGAGGAGGCTTCTCTCAGGCAATAGGTGGAAATGAGGGAGGGACCCTGAGATTGCTGCCGGGTGGTCAATGGGCGCATATACACCGATGAAGCCCTGACTCGAAAGGAGGGCCGGCTTTCCTTGCAGTGGCTTGAATACAGTCTTATAGTCTTTCATCTCACAAAGCTGAAGGGATGTCTGCACCACCTGTGGAGTCCCTAAGAGAAAGCCCTAGGTGCCCCGAGGCTCCTTTTCGACGGAATGTCCTCACATGCCTCTGACACCTCGAGAGGCACGCAGAGCTCACTGGCTTCAAAATTTGACGGAGCCTGACTCCTCTTGAACATTGACAGGAATCCCAGTATCCCTGTGGCTACTGGAAAAGGGACTGCCCTGGGTCTCCCGACCTCACCTCGAAGAAAGCGTTCCTTTTGCCCTGCCAAGCCTCGAAGAAGACTCCTGAGGTTGTCCCTCGTAACTCGACAGGATTTCCTGACTTCGTTGAACCAACACGAGTGGTTGAAGGGCCATCCTCTGGGCCGTAAGTCGAGAATGTACCTTGCGAGTTCAAAAGCCAGCCCCGCCGCAACTCGAGAAAAAACCATGAGAACTTCCGCCCTCCAAGTGCGAGATAAGGCCACGATTCCCCCCTGCACTGCATGCAGAGCAATATCCGTGAGCCCCATGTGAACTATGTCAGGAGCCTCGACTTGCTTGATGGATGTCGAGACAGTCCGCAAAAACACTGTCACAGAGTAGAGAGGGACCATTGAGGTCACACCAGCATCGCGAAGGAGCTCCATGGGTCTCCCCAGAGTAAATCAACTCGAGATGAGGCCCGCTTGAGGACCCTGCATTGACTCCAGAGCCATCCCCCGTATTTCCCCATCAACACGGGACCTGAGGCTTGACTCCCTTTAGGGCAACTCCAGAGGTTTCCCGAGAACAACGGGCCAAGTCTAGAGGAGTACCAAGTTCAGCAGAGCAACTCTGAGGGACTGCTCCGTGTACCCCAAATTGCCTCGAGATGAGAGCTGATTCCCTGGCTTAGTACTCAAGACGTAGGCCACCTTTCCACAAGCCCCTCAAGAGGAGGCTTCTCTCAGCAATAGGTATGAGGGAGGGACCCTGAGATTGCTGCCTCATGGGGCATATATATACACACCGAGAAGCCCTGACTCGAAAGGAGGCCGGCTTTCCTTGCAGTGGCTTGAATACAGTCTAGTCTTTCATCTCACAAGCTGAAGGGATGTCTGCACCACCTGTGGAGTCCCTAGAGAGAAAGCCCTAGGTCCCCCGACGACTCCTTTTCGACGGAATGCCTCACATGCCTCTCTGACACCTCGAGAGGCACGCAGAGCTCACTGCTTCAAAATTTGACGGGAGCCTGACTTCCTCTTGAACATTGACAGGAATCCCAGTATCCCTGTGGCTACTGGAAAGGGACCCTGGGTCTCCCGACTCACCTCGAGAAGCGTTCCTTTTGCCCTGCCCAAGCCTCGAAGAGACTCCTGAGGTGTCCCTCGTAACTCGACAGGAGTCCTGACTTCGTTTGAACCAACACGAGGGTTGAAGGGCCATCCCCGCCGTAAGTCGAGAATGTACCCCAGGTCCCCGCCGCAACTCGAGTTAAGAAAAACCATGAGACTTCCCCCTCCAAGCGAGATGAGGCCCGATTCCCCTGCACTGCATGCAGAGCAATTCCGTGAGCCCCCTGAAACATGTCAGGAGCCTCGACTTGCTTGATGGATGTCGAGACAGTCCGCAAAAAAACACTGTCACAAGTAGAGAGGGACCCTGAGGTCACACCAGCATCGCGAAGGGAGCTCCATGGGCCCCAAATCAACTCGAGATGAGCCCGCCCGCTTCCCCTGCATTGACTCCAGAGCCATCCCCCGTTCCCCATCAAACACGACCTGAGGCTTGACTCCCTTTAGGCAACTCCAGAGGTTTCCCCGAGAACAACGGGCCAAGTCTAGAGGAGTACCAAGTTCAGCAGAGCAACTCGAGGACTGCTCCGTGTACCCCAAATTGCCTCGAGATGAGAGCTGATTCCCTGGCTTAGACTCAAGACGTAGGCCACCTTTCCACAAGCCCCTCAAGAGGAGGCTTCTCTCAGCAATAGGTATGAGGGAGGGACCCTGAGATTGCTGCCTCAATGGGCATATACACCGAGAAGCCCTGACTCGAAAGGAGGCCGGCTTTCCTTGCAGTGGCTTGAATACAGTCTAGTCTTTCATCTCACAGGCTGAAGGGATGTCTGCACCACCTGTGGAGTCCCTAGAGAAAGCCCTAGGTCCCCGACTCCTTTCGACGGAATGCCTCACATGCCTCTGACACCTCGAGAGGCACGCAGAGCTCACTGCTTCAAAATTTGACGGAGCCTGACCCCTCTTGAACATTGACAGGAATCCCAGTATCCCTGTGGCTACTGGAAAGGGACCCTGGGTCTCCCGACTCACCTCGAGAAGCGTTCCTTTTGCCCTGCCAAGCCTCGAAGAGACTCCTGAGGTGTCCCTCGTAACTCGACAGGAGTCCTGACTTCGTTTGAACCAACACGAGGGTTGAAGGGCCATCCCCGCCGTAAGTCGAGAATGTACCCCAGGTCCCCGCCGCAACTCGAGAAAAAAAAAAAAAACCATGAGACTTCCCCCTCCAAGCGAGATGAGGCCCGATTCCCCCCTGCACTGCATGCAGAGCAATTCCGTGAGCCCCCTGAAACATGTCAGGAGCCTCGACTTGCTTGATGGATGTCGAGACAGTCCGCCGCAAAAACACTGTCACAAGTAGAGAGGGACCCTGAGGTCACACCAGCATCGCGAAGGAGCTCCATGGGCCCCAAATCAACTCGAGATGAGGCCCGCTTCCCCTGCATTGACTCCAGAGCCATCCCCCGTTCCCCATCAAACACGACCTGAGGCTTGACTACCCTTTAGGCAACTCCAGAGGTTCCCCGAGAACAACGGGCCAAGTCTAGAGGGAGTACCAAGTTCAGCAGAGCAACTCGAGGGACTGCTCCGTGTACCCCAAATTGCCTCGAGATGAGAGCTGATTCCCTGGCTTAGACTCAAGACGTAGGCCACCTTTCCACAAGCCCCTCAAGAGGAGGCTTCTCTCAGCAATAGGTATGAGGGAGGGGACCCTGAGATTGCTGCCTCAATGGGCATATACACCGAGAAGCCCTGACTCGAAAGAAGGCCGGCTTTCCTTGCAGTGGCTTGAATACAGTCTAGTCTTTCATCTCACAAGCTGAAGGGATGTCTGCACCACCTGTGGAGTCCCTAGAGAAAGCCCTAGGTCCCCGACTCCTTTCGACGGAATGCCTCACATGCCTCTGACACCTCGAGAGGCACGCAGAGCTCACTGCTTCAAAATTTGACGGAGCCTGACTCCTCTTGAACATTGACAGGAATCCCAGTATCCCTGTGGCTACTGGAAAGGGACCCTGGGTCTCCCGACTCACCTCGAGAAGCGTTCCTTTTGCCCTGCCAAGCCTCGAAGAGACTCCTGAGGTGTCCCTCGTAACTCGACAGGAGTCCTGACTTCGTTGAACCAACACGAGGGTTGAAGGGCCATCCCCGCCGTAAGTCGAGAATGTACCCCAGGTCCCCGCCGCAACTCGAGAAAAACCATGAGACTTCCCCTCCAAGCGAGATGAGGCCCGATTCCCCTGCACTGCATGCAGAGCAATTCCGTGAGCCCCCTGAAACATGTCAGGAGCCTCGACTTGCTTGATGGATGTCGAGACAGTCCGCAAAAAAAAACACTGTCACAAGTAGAGAGGGACCCTGAGGTCACACACCAGCATCGCGAAGGAGCTCCATGGGCCCCAAATCAACTCGAGATGAGGCCCGCTTCCCCTGCATTGACTCCAGAGCCATCCCCCGTTCCCCATCAAACACGACCTGAGGCTTGACTCCCTTTAGGCAACTCCAGAGGTTCCCCGAGAACAACGGGCCAAGTCTAGAGGAGTACCAAGTTCAGCAGAGCAACTCGAGGACTGCTCCGTGTACCCCAAATTGCCTCGAGATGAGAGCTGATTCCCTGGCTTAGACTCAAGACGTAGGCCACCTTTCCACAAGCCCCTCAAGAGGAGGCTTCTCTCAGCAATAGGTATGAGGGAGGGACCCTGAGATTGCTGCCTCAATGGGCATATACACCGAGAAGCCCTGACTCGAAAGGAGGCCGGCTTTCCTTGCAGTGGCTTGAATACAGTCTAGTCTTTCATCTCACAAGCTGAAGGGATGTCTGCACCACCTGTGGAGTCCCTAGAGAAAGCCCTAGGTCCCCGACTCCTTTCGACGGAATGCCTCACATGCCTCTGACACCTCGAGAGGCACGCAGAGCTCACTGCTTCAAAATTTGACGGAGCCTGACTCCTCTTGAACATTGACAGGAATCCCAGTATCCCTGTGGCTACTGGAAAGGGACCCCTGGGTCTCCCGACTCACCTCGAGAAGCGTTCCTTTTGCCCTGCCAAGCCTCGAAGAGACTCCTGAGGTGTCCCTCGTAACTCGACAGGAGTCCTGACTTCGTTGAACCAACACGAGGGTTGAAGGGCCATCCCCGCCGTAAGTCGAGAATGTACCCCAGGTCCCCCGCCGCAACTCGAGAAAAACCATGAGACTTCCCCCTCCAAGCGAGATGAGGCCCGATTCCCCTGCACTGCATGCAGAGCAATTCCGTGAGCCCCCTGAAACATGTCAGGAGCCTCGACTTGCTTGATGGATGTCGAGACAGTCCGCAAAAACACTGTCACAAGTAGAGAGGGACCCTGAGGTCACACCAGCATCGCGAAGGAGCTCCATGGGCCCCAAATCAACTCGAGATGAGGCCCGCTTCCCCTGCATTGACTCCAGAGCCATCCCCCGTTCCCCATCAAACACGACCTGAGGCTTGACTCCCTTTAGGCAACTCCAGAGGTTCCCCGAGAACAACGGGCCAAGTCTAGAGGAGTACCAAGTTCAGCAGAGCAACTCGAGGACTGCTCCGTGTACCCCAAATTGCCTCGAGATGAGAGCTGATTCCCTGGCTTAGACTCAAGACGTAGGCCACCTTTCCACAAGCCCCTCAAGAGGAGGCTTCTCTCAGCAATAGGTATGAGGGAGGGACCCTGAGATTGCTGCCTCAATGGGCATATACACCGAGAAGCCCTGACTCGAAAGGAGGCCGGCTTTCCTTGCAGTGGCTTGAATACAGTCTAGTCTTTCATCTCACAAGCTGAAGGGATGTCTGCACCACCTGTGGAGTCCCTAGAGAAAGCCCTAGGTCCCCGACTCCTTTCGACGGAATGCCTCACATGCCTCTGACACCTCGAGAGGCACGCAGAGCTCACTGCTTCAAAATTTGACGGAGCCTGACTCCTCTTGAACATTGACAGGAATCCCAGTATCCCTGTGGCTACTGGAAAGGGACCCTGGGTCTCCCGACTCACCTCGAGAAGCGTTCCTTTTGCCCTGCCAAGCCTCGAAGAGACTCCTGAGGTGTCCCTCGTAACTCGACAGGAGTCCTGACTTCGTTGAACCAACACGAGGGTTGAAGGGCCATCCCCGCCGTAAGTCGGAATGTACCCCAGGTCCCCGCCGCAACTCGAGAAAAACCATGAGACTTCCCCCTCCAAGCGGGATGAGGCCCGATTCCCCTGCACTGCATGCAGAGCAATTCCGTGAGCCCCCTGAAACATGTCAGGAGCCTCGACTTGCTTGATGGATGTCGAGACAGTCCGCAAAAACACTGTCACAAGTAGAGAGGGACCCTGAGGTCACACCAGCATCGCGAAGGAGCTCCATGGGCCCCAAATCAACTCGAGATGAGGCCCGCTTCCCCTGCATTGACTCCAGAGCCATCCCCCCGTTCCCCATCAAACACGACCTGAGGCTTGACTCCCTTTAGGCAACTCCAGAGGTTCCCCGAGAACAACGGGCCAAGTCTAGAGGAGTACCAAGTTCAGCAGAGCAACTCGAGGACTGATCCGTGTACCCCAAATTGCCTCGAGATGAGAGCTGATTCCCTGGCTTAGACTCAAGACGTAGGCCACCTTTCCACAAGCCCCTCAAGAGGAGGCTTCTCTCAGCAATAGGTATGAGGGAGGGACCCTGAGATTGCTGCCTCAATGGGCATATACACCGAGAAGCCCTGACTCGAAAGGAGGCCGGCTTTCCTTGCAGTGGCTTGAATACAGTCTAGTCTTTCATCTCACAAGCTGAAGGGATGTCTGCACCACCTGTGGAGTCCCTAGAGAAAGCCCTAGGTCCCCGACTCCTTTCGACGGAATGCCTCACATGCCTCTGACACCTCGAGAGGCACGCAGAGCTCACTGCTTCAAAATTTGACGGAGCCTGACTCCTCTTGAACATTGACAGGAATCCCAGTATCCCTGTGGCTACTGGAAAGGGACCCTGGGTCTCCCGACTCACCTCGAGAAGCGTTCCTTTTGCCCTGCCAAGCCTCGAAGAGACTCCTGAGGTGTCCCTCGTAACTCGACAGGAGTCCTGACTTCGTTGAACCAACACGAGGGTTGAAGGGCCATCCCCGCCGTAAGTCGAGAATGTACCCCAGGTCCCCGCCGCAACTCGAGAAAAACCATGAGACTTCCCCCTCCAAGCGAGATGAGGCCCGATTCCCCTGCACTGCATGCAGAGCAATTCCGTGAGCCCCCTGAAACATGTCAGGAGCCTCGACTTGCTTGATGGATGTCGAGACAGTCCGCAAAAACACTGTCACAAGTAGAGAGGGACCCTGAGGTCACACCAGCATCGCGAAGGAGCTCCATGGGCCCCAAATCAACTCGAGATGAGGCCCGCTTCCCCTGCATTGACTCCAGAGCCATCCCCCGTTCCCCATCAAACACGACCTGAGGCTTGACTCCCTTTAGGCAACTCCAGAGGTTCCCCGAGAACAACGGGCCAAGTCTAGAGGAGTACCAAGTTCAGCAGAGCAACTCGAGGACTGCTCCGTGTACCCCAAATTGCCTCGAGATGAGAGCTGATTCCCTGGCTTAGACTCAAGACGTAGGCCACCTTTCCACAAGCCCCTCAAGAGGAGGCTTCTCTCAGCAATAGGTATGAGGGAGGGACCCTGAGATTGCTGCCTCAATGGGCATATACACCGAGAAGCCCTGACTCGAAAGGAGGCCGGCTTTCCTTGCAGTGGCTTGAATACAGTCTAGTCTTTCATCTCACAAGCTGAAGGGATGTCTGCACCACCTGTGGAGTCCCTAGAGAAAGCCCTAGGTCCCCGACTCCTTTCGACGGAATGCCTCACATGCCTCTGACACCTCGAGAGGCACGCAGAGCTCACTGCTTCAAAATTTGACGGAGCCTGACTCCTCTTGAACATTGACAGGAATCCCAGTATCCCTGTGGCTACTGGAAAGGGACCCTGGGTCTCCCGACTCACCTCGAGAAGCGTTCCTTTTGCCCTGCCAAGCCTCGAAGAGACTCCTGAGGTGTCCCTCGTAACTCGACAGGAGTCCTGACTTCGTTGAACCAAACACGAGGGTTGAAGGGCCATCCCCGCCGTAAGTCGAGAATGTACCCCAGGTCCCCGCCGCAACTCGAGAAAAACCATGAGACTTCCCCCTCCAAGCGAGATGAGGCCCGATTCCCCTGCACTGCATGCAGAGCAATTCCGTGAGCCCCCTGAAACATGTCAGGAGCCTCGACTTGCTTGATGGATGTCGAGACAGTCCGCAAAAAACACTGTCACAAGTAGAGAGGGACCCTGAGGTCACACCAGCATCGCGAAGGAGCTCCATGGGCCCCAAATCAACTCGAGATGAGGCCCGCTTCCCCTGCATTGACTCCAGAGCCATCCCCCGTTCCCCATCAAACACGACCTGAGGCTTGACTCCCTTTAGGCAACTCCAGAGGTTCCCCGAGAACAACGGGCCAAGTCTAGAGGAGTACCAAGTTCAGCAGAGCAACTCGAGGACTGCTCCGTGTACCCCCAAATTGCCTCGAGATGAGAGCTGATTCCCTGGCTTAGACTCAAGACGTAGGCCACCTTTCCACAAGCCCCTCAAGAGGAGGCTTCTCTCAGCAATAGGTATGAGGGAGGGACCCTGAGATTGCTGCCTCAATGGGCATATACACCGAGAAGCCCTGACTCGAAAGGAGGCCGGCTTTCCTTGCAGTGGCTTGAATACAGTCTAGTCTTTCATCTCACAAGCTGAAGGGATGTCTGCACCACCTGTGGAGTCCCTAGAGAAAGCCCTAGGTCCCCGACTCCTTTCGACGGAATGCCTCACATGCCTCTGACACCTCGAGAGGCACGCAGAGCTCACTGCTTCAAAATTTGACGGAGCCTGACTCCTCTTGAACATTGACAGGAATCCCAGTATCCCTGTGGCTACTGGAAAGGGACCCTGGGTCTCCCGACTCACCTCGAGAAGCGTTCCTTTTGCCCTGCCAAGCCTCGAAGAGACTCCTGAGGTGTCCCTCGTAACTCGACAGGAGTCCTGACTTCGTTGAACCAAACACGAGGGTTGAAGGGCCATCCCGCCGTAAGTCGAGAATGTACCCCAGGTCCCCGCCGCAACTCGAGAGAAAAACCATGAGACTTCCCCCTCCAAGCGAGAGATGAGGCCCGATTCCCCTGCACTGCATGCAGAGCAATTCCGTGAGCCCCCTGAAACATGTCAGGAGCCTCGACTTGCTTGATGGATGTCGAGACAGTCCGCAAAAACACTGTCACAAGTAGAGAGGGACCCTGAGGTCACACCAGCATCGCGAAGGAGCTCCATGGGCCCCAAATCAACTCGAGATGAGGCCCGCTTCCCCTGCATTGACTCCAGAGCCATCCCCCGTTCCCCATCAAACACGACCTGAGGCTTGACTCCCTTTAGGCAACTCCAGAGGTTCCCCGAGAACAACGGGCCAAGTCTAGAGGAGTACCAAGTTCAGCAGAGCAACTCGAGGACTGCTCCGTGTACCCCAAATTGCCTCGAGATGAGAGCTGATTCCCTGGCTTAGACTCAAGACGTAGGCCACCTTTCCACAAGCCCCTCAAGAGGAGGCTTCTCTCAGCAATAGGTATGAGGGAGGGACCCTGAGATTGCTGCCTCAATGGGCATATACACCGAGAAGCCCTGACTCGAAAGGAGGCCGGCTTTCCTTGCAGTGGCTTGAATACAGTCTAGTCTTTCATCTCACAAGCTGAAGGGATGTCTGCACCACCTGTGGAGTCCCTAGAGAAAGCCCTAGGTCCCCGACTCCTTTCGACGGAATGCCTCACATGCCTCTGACACCTCGAGAGGCACGCAGAGCTCACTGCTTCAAAATTTGACGGAGCCTGACTCCTCTTGAACATTGACAGGAATCCCAGTATCCCTGTGGCTACTGGAAAGGGACCCTGGGTCTCCCGACTCACCTCGAGAAGCGTCCCTTTTGCCCTGCCAAGCCTCGAAGAGACTCCTGAGGTGTCCCTCGTAACTCGACAGGAGTCCTGACTTCGTTGAACGAACACGAGGGTTGAAGGGCCATCCCCGCCGTAAGTCGAGAATGTACCCCAGGTCCCCGCCGCAACTCGAGAAAAACCATGAGACTTCCCCCTCCAAGCGAGATGAGGCCCGATTCCCCTGCACTGCATGCAGAGCAATTCCGTGAGCCCCCTGAAACATGTCAGGAGCCTCGACTTGCTTGATGGATGTCGAGACAGTCCGCAAAAACACTGTCACAAGTAGAGAGGGACCCTGAGGTCACACCAGCATCGCGAAGGAGCTCCATGGGCCCCAAATCAACTCGAGATGAGGCCCCGCTTCCCCTGCATTGACTCCAGAGCCATCCCCCGTTCCCCATCAAACACGACCTGAGGCTTGACTCCCTTTAGGCAACTCCAGAGGTTCCCCGAGAACAACGGGCCAAGTCTAGAGGAGTACCAAGTTCAGCAGAGCAACTCGAGGACTGCTCCGTGTACCCCAAATTGCCTCGAGATGAGAGCTGATTCCCCTGGCTTAGACTCAAGACGTAGGCCACCTTTCCACAAGCCCCTCAAGAGGAGGCTCTCTCTCAGCAATAGGTATGAGGGAGGGACCCTGAGATTGCTGCCTCAATGGGCATATACACCGAGAAGCCCTGACTCGAAAGGAGGCCGGCTTTCCTTGCAGTGGCTTGAATACAGTCTAGTCTTTCATCTCACAAGGTGAAGGGATGTCTGCACCACCTGTGGAGTCCCTAGAGAAAGCCCTAGGTCCCCGACTCCTTTCGACGGAATGCCTCACATGCCTCTGACACCTCGAGAGGCACGCAGAGCTCACTGCTTCAAAATTTGACGGAGCCTGACTCCTCTTGAACATTGACAGGAATCCCAGTATCCCTGTGGCTACTGGAAAGGGACCCTGGGTCTCCCGACTCACCTCGAGAAGCGTCCCTTTTGCCCTGCCAAGCCTCGAAGAGACTCCTGAGGTGTCCCTCGTAACTCGACAGGGAGTCCTGACTTCGTGAACAAACACGAGGGTTGAAGGGCCATCCCCGCCGTAAGTCGAGAATGTACCCCAGGTCCCCGCCCGCAACTCGAGAAAAACCATGAGACTTCCCCCTCCAAGCGAGATGAGGGCCCGATTCCCCTGCACTGCATGCAGAGCAATTCCGTGAGCCCCCTGAAACATGTCAGGAGCCTCGACTTGCTTTGATGGATGTCGAGACAGTCCGCAAAAACACTGTCACAAGTAGACGGAGGGACCCTGAGGTCACACCATCGCATCGCGAAGGAGCTCCATGGGCCCCAAATCAACTCGAGATGAGGCCCCGCTTCCCCTGCATTGACTCCAGAGCCATCCCCCGTTCCCCATCAAACGACGACTGAGGCTTGACTCCCTTTAGCAACTCCAAGGTCCCCGAGAACAACGGGCCAAGTCTAGAGGAGTACCAAGTTCAGCAGAGCAACTCGAGGACTGCTCCGTGTACCCCAAATTGACTCGAGATGAGAGCTGATTCCCTGGCTTAGACTCAAGACGTAGGCCACCTTTCCACAAGCCCCTCAAGAGGAGGCTTCTCTCAGCAATAGGTATGAGGGAGGGACCCTGAGATTGCTGCCTCAATGGGCATATACACCGAGAAGCCCTGACTCGAAAGGAGGCCGGCTTTCCTTGCAGTGGCTTGAATACAGTCTAGTCTTTCATCTCACAAGGTGAAGGATGTCTGCACCACCTGTGGAGTCCCTAGAGAAAGCCCTAGGTCCCCGACTCCTTTCGACGGAAATGCCTCACATGCACTCTGACAACCTCGAGAGGCACGCAGAGCTCACTGCTTCAAAATTTGACGGAGCCTGACTCCTCTTGAACATTGACAGGAATCCCAGTATCCCTGTGGCTACTGGAAAGGGACCCTGGGTCTCCCGACTCACCTCGAGAAGCGTCCTTTTGCCCTGCCAAGCCTCGAAGAGACTCCTGAGGTGTCCCTCGTAACTCGACAGGAGGTCCTGACTTTCGTTGAACCAACACGAGGGTTGAAGGGCCATCCCCCCGCCGTAAGTCGAGAATGTACCCCAGGTCCCCATTCGCAACTCGAGAAAAACCATGAGACTTCCCCCTCCAAGCGAGATGAGGGCCCGATTCCCCTGCACTGCATGCAGAGCAATTCCGTGAGCCCCCTGAAACATGTCAGGGGGGGGGGGGGGGGGAGCCTCGACTGTGCGCGATTTGCTTGATGGATGTCGAGACAGTCCCAAAAACACTGTCACAAGTAGAGAGGGACCCTGAGGTCACACCAGCATCGCGAAGGAGCTCCATGGGCCCCAAATCAACTCGAGATGAGGCCCGCTTTCCCCTGCATTGAACTCCAGAGCCATCCCCGCGTTTCCCCATCAAACAACGAAACCTGAGGCTTGTTGTGAACTTTACCCTTTAGGCAACTCCAGAGGGTTTCCCCGAGAACAACGGGGCACAAGTCTAGAGGAGTACCAAGTTCAGCAAGCAACTCGAGGACTGCTCCGTGTACCCCAAATTGCCTCGAGATGAGAGCTGTATATCCCTGGCTTAAGACTCAAGACGTTAGCCACCTTTCCACAACCCCTCAAGAGGAGGCTTCTCTCAGCAATAGGTATGAGGGATGGACCCTGAATGAGCTGCCTCAATGGGCATATACACCGAGAAAGCCCTGACTCGAAAGGAGGCCGCGCTTTCCTTGCACTGTGGCTTGAATACAGTCTAGTCTTCTCATCTCACAAGATGAAGGTTGGGATGTCTGCACCACCTGTGGTGTGATCCCTAGAGATAAGAGCCCTAGGTCCCCGACTCCTTTCGACGGAATGCCTCACACATGCCTCTGACACCTCGAGAGGCACGCAGAGCGCACTGCTTCAAAATGTTGACGGAAGAGCCTGACTCCTCTTGAACATTGACAGGAATCCCAGTAGGCCCTGTGGCTACTGGTAAGGGACCTGGGTCTCTCCGACTCACCTCGAGAAGCGTTCCTTTTGCCCTCCAAGCCTCGAAGAGGACTCCTGAGGTGTCCTCGTAAACTCGACAGGAGTGTCCTGACTTCGTTGAACAACACGAGGTTGAAGGGCCATCCCCGTCCGTAAGTCGAGAATGTACCCCAGGTCCCCCGCCGCCGCAACTCGAGAAAAAACCCATGAAACTTCCCCCTCCAAGCGAGATGAGGCCCGATTTCCCCTGCACTGCATGGCAGATCAATTCCGTGAGCCCCCTGAAACATGTCAGGAGCCTCGACTTGCTTGATGGATGTCGAGAACAGTCCGCAAAAAACACTGTCACAAGTAGAAGGAGACCTGATGTCACACCAGGCATCGCGAAGGAGCTCCATGGGTACCCCAAATCAACTCGAGATGAGGCCCGCTTCCCCTGCATTGACTCCAGAGCCATTCCCCCTGTCGTCCCCATCAAAACACGGACCTGAGGCTTTTTGACTCCCTTTAGGCAACTCCAGAGGTGGGGGGGGCCCCGAGAAGAACAACGGGCCAAGTCTAGAGGAGTACCATTGTCAGCAGAGCAACTCGATGGACTGCTTCCGTGTACCCCCCAAATTGCCTCGAGATGAGAGCTGATCCCATGGCTTAGACTCAAGACGTAGGCCACCTTTCCACAAGCCCCTCAAGAGGAGGCTTCTCTACACAATTGGTATGAGGGAGGGACCCTGAGATTGCTGCCTCAATGGGCATATACACCGAGAAGCCCTGACTCGAAAGGATGGCCGGGCTTTCCTTGCAGTTGGCTTAATACAGTCTAGTCTTTCATCTCACAAGCTGAAGGGATGTCCTGCACCACCTGTGAGTTCGCGCCCTAGAGAAAGCCCTAGGTCCCCGACTCCTGTTCGACGGAATGCCTCACATGCCTCTGACACCTCGAGAAAGGCACGCAGAGCTCACTGCTTCACAATTTTGACGGAGCCTGACTCCACTCTTAACATTGACAGGAATCCCAGTATCCCTGTGGCTACTGGAAATCGGCGACCTCTGGGTCTCCCGACTCACCTCGTGATATGTAAGCGCTTCCTTTTTGCCCTGCCTAAACCTCGAAGAGACTCCTGAGTGTCCAGCGTTAACTCGACAGGAGTCCTGACACTTCGTTGAACCAACACGAGGGTTGAAGGGCCATCCCCGCCGTAAGTCGAGAATGTACCCCAGGGTCCCCGCCGCAACTCGAGAAAAACAAATGAGACTTCCTTTTAATCCCCCTCCAAGCGAGATGAGGCCCGATTTCCCCCTGCACACTGCATGCAGAGCAATTCCGTGAGTCCCCCTGAAACATAGTCAGGGACACAGGCCCTGGGGGGGGGCGACTTGCTTGATGGATGTCGAGACCAGTCCGCTAAAAAACACTGTCACAAGTTAGAGAGGGGACCCTGAGGTCACACACCAGCATCGCGAAGGAGCTCCATGGTCCCCAAATCAACTCGAGATGAGGCCCGCTTCCCCTGCATTGACTCCAGAGCCATTCCCCAGTTCCCCATCAAACACGAACCTGAAGGCTTGACTCCCTTTAGGCCAACTCCAGAGGTTCCCCGAGAACAACGGGCCAAGTCTAGTGGAAGGAGTACCAAGTTCAGCAGAGCAACTCGAGGACTGCTCCGTGTACCCCAAATTGCCCTCGAGATGAGAAGCTGATTTCCCCTGAGCTTAGACTCAAGACGTAAGGCCCACCTTTCCCACAAGCCCCTCAAGAGTCTGGCTTTCTTCCTCGACAGCAATTAGGTATGAGGGATGGGACCCAGTGAGATTGCATGCCTCAATGGGCATATACCACCCGAGAAGCCCTGACTCGAAGAGGATGCCGGCTTTCTCCTTGCAGTGGCTTGAATACAGTACTATAGTCTATTCATCTCACACAGAGGTTGAAGGTATGTCTGCACCACCTGTGGAGTCCCTAGAGAAAGCCCTAGAGTCCCGTGCGACTACTCCTTTCGACGGAATGCCTCACATGCCTCTGACACCCCGAGAGGCACGCAGAGCTCACTGAATTCAAAATTTGACGGAGCCTGACTCCTCTTGAACATTGACAAGGAAGGAATCCCAGTATCCCTGTGGCTACTGGAAAGGGACCAGCTGGGTCTCCCGACTCACTCGAAACAAATCGTTCCTTTTTGCCCTTTGCAAGCCTCGAAGAGACTCACTGAGGTGTCCCTCTAACTCGACACAGGAGTCCTGACTCGCACGTTGAACCAAACACGAGGGTTGAAGGGCCATCCACCCCGCCGTAAGTCGAGGAATGTACCCCAAGATGTCCCGCCGCACTCCGCGAGGAAAATCCCATGAAGACTTAACCCCCCTCCACCAAGCGAGATTGAGGGCCCGATTCCCCCTTGCCACTGCATGCAGAGCAAATTCCGTGCGAGCCCCCTGAAACATGTCAGGAGCCAATCGACTGTTGCTTCGATGGATGCTCTGATCGAGACAGTCCGCAAAAACACTGTCACAAGTAGAGGGGACCCTGAGGTCACACCAGCATCGCGAAGTGAGCTCCAGGGGCCCCAAATCAACAACTCGAGATGAGGCCCGCTTCCCCCTGCATTGACACCAGAGCCATTGTCCCCCGTTCCCCATCAAAACACGACAAACTGAGGCTTGACGCTCACCTTTAGGCTAACTCCAGAGGATCCACCTCCCGCAGACGAACAACGGGCCAAGTCTAGAGGAGTAGACCAATTGTTTTCAGCAGAGCAATCGCATGCGAAGGACTGCTCCGTGATACCCCAAATTGCCTCGAAGATGAGAGCTGATTTCCCTGGCTTAGAGCTCAAAGACGTAGGCCTTCCTTTCCACAAGCCCCTCAAGAGTGAACGGCTTTCTCTCAGCAATACGGTCAATGAGGGAGGGAACCCTGAGATTGCTGCCTCAATGGGCATAATACACCCGAGAAAGCTCCTGAGACCCTCGAAAGGACGGGGCCGGCTTTCCATTGCAGTGGTCTTGAATTACAGTCTAGTCTTTCAATTAATCACAAGGTCTGAAGGAGACTGTCGCGCAACCCAGCTCTTGTTGGAGATCACCTAGGACGAACAGCCCTAGGTCCCCCGACTCCTTTCGACGGAATGCCTCTCACATGCCTCTGACACCTCGAGAGGCACGCAGAGCTCACTGCTTCAAAATTTGACGGAAGCCTGACTCCTCTTGAACATTGACAGGAATCCCAGTATCCCTGTGGGCTACTGGAAAGGGACCCCTGGGTCTCCCGACACTCAACCTCGAGAAAAGCGTCCCTTTTTGCCCTTTCTGCCAAGCCTCGAAGTAGACTCCTGAGCGGTGTCCCTCGTAACTCGACAGGAGTCCTGACATTTCGCTCAACCCAAACTTTGAACAAACACGAGGGTTGAAGGGCCATCCCCGCCGACTTAAGTCGAAAAAAATGTACTACCCACAGGTAACCCCGCCAGCAACGCTCGGCCGCAGGCGTGGCCGAAACAAACAAATGAGACCCTAAAATCCAACCTTCTGTCCAACGCTGAAGGATGAGGGCCCCCCGAATTCCCCTGCACTGCCAATGGAACTAGAGCCAAATTCCCGTTCGAGCCCCCCTGAACAGAATATGTCAGGAGCCACATCCACGTGCTTGATGGATGTCGAGAAGAAAGTACGCAAAAACACTGCTCTACAACGTATACGAGAGGGTCACTGAGGGGCACCACTAACATACGCGAAGGAGAGCTCCATGGGCCCCAAATCAACTCGAGATGAGCCCCGCTTCCCCTGCATTGACTCCAGAGCCATCCCCAGTTCCCCATCAAACACGACCTCGAGGATCTTGACTCCCCTTTAGCGCAACTCCAGAGGTTCCCAGGAGAACAACGGGGCCAAGTCTAGAGGTAGACAGAGTAACCAAGTTCAGGCACAGAGCAACTCGAGGATTCTGCTACCGTGTACCCCAAATTGCCTATCGATGATGAGAGCTGAATTTCCCTGGCTTAGACTCACAAGACGATAGGCCACCATTTTCCCACAAGCCCCTCAGACATTGAGAAGACGGATGCCTTCCGTCTCAGCATACGAAAAAATAGGACCATCTTATGACAAGGTAGGAGGGACCCTGACGATTGCTGCCTCAATGGGCATATACACCGAGAAGCCAAGACTGACGGTTTTCGTTCAAGGACTGTGCACGGCCGGGTTTCCATTGCACGTGGGCATGAGATACCCGTACTAGGGAGATCTCCCACTCACATCTCACAATAAGCCGTGAATGGAGATGTAGTCTGACACCAAACTCAGTCTCGCAGTCCCTAGAGAAAAGCCCTAGGAATCCTCCTACTCCTTTCGATCCGGAATTGCCTCAACTATGCCTCTGAGATACCTTCAGAGAGGCACGCAGAGCTACCCTACAGCTTACTCAACGAATTCTAGATTCACAGGAACAGCCTGACACCGTGCTTGAAGATACATTGAACAAGGAATCCCAGCTATCCCTTGCTGCGCCGTACCTGGAAACGGAGGACCATCCGCGGTCTACTATACCCGTACTCATTACCTCGAAGAAATCGTCCCTTTATAGCACCTAGCCAAGACGCAATCGATGTACCACAGCAGAAGACAGAGTGTCCCTACGTAACTCGAATCAGGCACCTGGACTTTCGTATGACACTACATATCACATGAGTTTGAAGCCGCCATAACACAACCGCCAGTAAGGTTGAGAGAATGATAACCCCAAGGTCCTCCCCAACCCGATCCAACAGAACAAATTCGAGCAAAACAACCATGAGACTTCCCCCTCCAAGCGAGATGAGGCCCGATTCCCCTGCACTGCATGCAGAGCAATTCCGTGAGCCCCCTGAAACATGTCAGGAGCCTCGACTTGCTTGATGGATGTCGAGACAGTCCGCAAAAACACTGTCACAAGTAGAGAGGGACCCTGAGGTCACACCAGCATCGCGAAGGAGCTCCATGGGCCCCAAATCAACTCGAGATGAGGCCCGCTTCCCCTGCATTGACTCCAGAGCCATCCCCCGTTCCCCATCAAACACGACCTGAGGCTTGACTCCCTTTAGGCAACTCCAGAGGTTCCCCGAGAACAACGGGCCAAGTCTAGAGGAGTACCAAGTTCAGCAGAGCAACTCGAGGACTGCTCCGTGTACCCCAAATTGCCTCGAGATGAGAGCTGATTCCCTGGCTTAGACTCAAGACGTAGGCCACCTTTCCACAAGCCCCTCAAGAGGAGGCTTCTCTCAGCAATAGGTATGAGGGAGGGACCCTGAGATTTGCAGGAACCTCAATGAGGCATATACACCGAGAAGGAACACCTGACTTTCGAAAAGAGAAGGCGGGCCTATCCGTTGCTGCATAAGTGGATTGAATATTACAGTTCCCCTGGGAAGTTCTTCCCATCCTACAACGAAGGTGAAAGGGATGTACGTGCGACGCAACTGTGGAAAGTCCCTAGAAGACAAAGCCCTAAGGTCGCCGGACCGGACTCCTTTCGACAGGAAATGCCTCACAAAGCCTCTGACACGCAATCGAGAGGCACGCAGAGCTCACGTGCTTCTTTAAAATTGTGGACGGAACACGGAGGCTGACTCTGACTCTCTTCTTGAACATTTCGTTGAACATTGACAGGAAATCCCAGTAGTATCCCTGTCTTTGTTCTGTATTTTCTGGCTTACTGGAAAAGGGACCCTGGGGTCTCCCCGACTCACTCGAGAAAGCGTCCGTTTCTTTGCCCTGGCCAAGCCTCGAAGAGACTCCTGCAGGGTTTTGTCCCTCCGTTAACTCGGAGCAGGTGTCATACTCCGGAAACGACTGCGTGAACCCAAACACGAGTGGTTCTGAAGGGCCAATCATTCCCCGCCGTAAGTACGAGAATTACCCCAGGACCATCCCCGCCGCATGAAACTCGAAAAACACACATGAACTTCCCCCTCCAAGCGAGATGAGGCCCGATTCCCCTGCACTGCATGCAGAGCAATTCCGTGAGCCCCCTGAAACATGTCAGGAGCCTCGACTTGCTTGATGGATGTCGAGACAGTCCGCAAAAACACTGTCACAAGTAGAGAGGGACCCTGAGGTCACACCAGCATCGCGAAGGAGCTCCATGGGCCCCAAATCAACTCGAGATGAGGCCCGCTTCCCCTGCATTGACTCCAGAGCCATCCCCCGTTCCCCATCAAACACGACCTGAGGCTTGACTCCCTTTAGGCAACTCCAGAGGTTCCCCGAGAACAACGGGCCAAGTCTAGAGGAGTACCAAGTTCAGCAGAGCAACTCGAGGACTGCTCCGTGTACCCCAAATTGCCTCGAGATGAGAGCTGATTCCCTGGCTTAGACTCAAGACGTAGGCCACCTTTCCACAAGCCCCTCAAGAGGAGGCTTCTCTCAGCAATAGGTATGAGGGAGGGACCCTGAGATTGCTGCCTCAATGGGCATATACACCGAGAAGCCCTGACTCGAAAGGAGGCCGGCTTTCCTTGCAGTGGCTTGAATACAGTCTAGTCTTTCATCTCACAAGCTGAAGGGATGTCTGCACCACCTGTGGAGTCCCTAGAGAAAGCCCTAGGTCCCCGACTCCTTTCGACGGAATGCCTCACATGCCTCTGACACCTCGAGAGGCACGCAGAGCTCACTGCTTCAAAATTTGACGGAGCCTGACTCCTCTTGAACATTGACAGGAATCCCAGTATCCCTGTGCTACTGGAAAGGGACCCTGGGTCTCCCGACTCACCTCGAGAAGCGTTCCTTTTGCCCTGCCAAGCCTCGAAGAGACTCCTGAGGTGTCCCTCGTAACTCGACAGGAGTCCTGACTTCGTTGAACAAACACGAGGGTTGAAGGGCCATCCCCGCCGTAAGTCGAGAATGTACCCCAGGTCCCCGCCGCAACTCGAGAAAAACCATGAGACTTCCCCCTCCAAGCGAGATGAGGCCCGATTCCCCTGCACTGCATGCAGAGCAATTCCGTGAGCCCCCTGAAACATGTCAGGAGCCTCGACTTGCTTGATGGATGTCGAGACAGTCCGCAAAAACACTGTCACAAGTAGAGAGGGACCCTGAGGTCACACCAGCATCGCGAAGGAGCTCCATGGGCCCCAAATCAACTCGAGATGAGGCCCGCTTCCCCTGCATTGACTCCAGAGCCATCCCCCGTTCCCCATCAAACACGACCTGAGGCTTGACTCCCTTTAGGCAACTCCAGAGGGTTCCCCGAGAACAACGGGCCAAGTCTAGAGGAGTACCAAGTTCAGCAGAGCAACTCGAGGACTGCTCCGTGTACCCCAAATTGCCTCGAGATGAGAGCTGATTCCCTGGCTTAGACTCAAGACGTAGGCCACCTTTCCACAAGCCCCTCAAGAGGAGGCTTCTCTCAGCAATAGGTATGAGGGAGGGACCCTGAGATTGCTGCCTCAATGGGCATATACACCGAGAAGCCCTGACTCGAAAGGAGGCCGGCTTTCCTTGCAGTGGCTTGAATACAGTCTAGTCTTTCATCTCACAAGTGAAGGGATGTCTGCACCACCTGTGGAGTCCCTAGAGAAAGCCCTAGGTCCCCGACTCCTTTCGACGGAATGCCTCACATGCCTCTGACACCTCGAGAGGCACGCAGAGCTCACTGCTTCAAAATTTGACGGAGCCTGACTCCTCTTGAACATTGACAGGAATCCCAGTATCCCTGTGGCTACTGGAAAGGGACCCTGGGTCTCCCGACTCACCTCGAGAAGCGTTCCTTTTGCCCTGCCAAGCCTCGAAGAGACTCCTGAGGTGTCCCTCGTAACTCGACAGGAGTCCTGACTTCGTTGAACAAACACGAGGGTTGAAGGGCCATCCCCGCCGTAAGTCGAGAATGTACCCCAGGTCCCCGCCGCAACTCGAGAAAAACCATGAGACTTCCCCCTCCAAGCGAGATGAGGCCCGATTCCCCTGCACTGCATGCAGAGCAATTCCGTGAGCCCCCTGAAACATGTCAGGAGCCTCGACTTGCTTGATGGATGTCGAGACAGTCCGCAAAAACACTGTCACAAGTAGAGAGGGACCCTGAGGTCACACCAGCATCGCGAAGGAGCTCCATGGGCCCCAAATCAACTCGAGATGAGGCCCGCTTCCCCTGCATTGACTCCAGAGCCATCCCCCGTTCCCCATCAAACACGACCTGAGGCTTGACTCCCTTTAGGCAACTCCAGAGGTTCCCCGAGAACAACGGCCAAGTCTAGAGGAGTACCAAGTTCAGCAGAGCAACTCGAGGACTGCTCCGTGTACCCCAAATTGCCTCGAGATGAGAGCTGATTCCCTGGCTTAGACTCAAGACGTAGGCCACCCTTCCACAAGCCCCTCAAGAGGAGGCTTCTCTCAGCAATAGGTATGAGGGAGGGACCCTGAGATTGCTGCCTCAATGGGCATATACACCGAGAAGCCCTGACTCGAAAGGAGGCCGGCTTTCCTTGCAGTGGCTTGAATACAGTCTAGTCTTTCATCTCACAAGCTGAAGGGATGTCTGCACCACCTGTGGAGTCCCTAGAGAAAGCCCTAGGTCCCCGACTCCTTTCGACGGAATGCCTCACATGCCTCTGACACCTCGAGAGGCACGCAGAGCTCACTGCTTCAAAATTTGACGGAGCCTGACTCCTCTTGAACATTGACAGGAATCCCAGTATCCCTGTGGCTACTGGAAAGGGACCCTGGGTCTCCCGACTCCGACTCACCTCGAGAAGCGTTCCTTTTGCCCTGCCAAGCCTCGAAGAGACTCCTGAGGTGTCCCTCGTAACTCGACAGGAGTCCTGACTTCGTTGAACAAACACGAGGGTTGAAGGGCCATCCCCGCCGTAAGTCGAGAATGTACCCCAGGTCCCCGCCGCAACTCGAGAAAAACCATGAGACTTCCCCCTCCAAGCGAGATGAGGCCCGATTCCCCTGCACTGCATGCAGAGCAATTCCGTGAGCCCCCTGAAACATGTCAGGAGCCTCGACTTGCTTGATGGATGTCGAGACAGTCCGCAAAAACACTGTCACAAGTAGAGAGGGACCCTGAGGTCACACCAGCATCGCGAAGGAGCTCCATGGGCCCCAAATCAACTCGAGATGAGGCCCGCTTCCCCTGCATTGACTCCAGAGCCATCCCCCGTTCCCCATCAAACACGACCTGAGGCTTGACTCCCTTTAGGCAACTCCAGAGGTTCCCCGAGAACAACGGGCCAAGTCTAGAGGAGTACCAAGTTCAGCAGAGCAACTCGAGGACTGCTCCGTGTACCCCAAATTGCCTCGAGATGAGAGCTGATTCCCTGGCTTAGACTCAAGACGTAGGCCACCTTTCCACAAGCCCCTCAAGAGGAGGCTTCTCTCAGCAAATAGGTATGAGGGAGGGACCCTGAGATTGCTGCCTCAATGGGCATATACACCGAGAAGCCCTGACTCGAAAGGAGGCCGGCTTTCCTTGCAGTGGCTTGAATACAGTCTAGTCTTTCATCTCACAAGCTGAAGGGATGTCTGCACCACCTGTGGAGTCCCTAGAGAAAGCCCTAGGTCCCCGACTCCTTTCGACGGAATGCCTCACATGCCTCTGACACCTCGAGAGGCACGCAGAGCTCACTGCTTCAAAATTTGACGGAGCCTGACTCCTCTTGAACATTGACAGGAATCCCAGTATCCCTGTGGCTACTGGAAAGGGACCCTGGGTCTCCCGACTCACCTCGAGAAGCGTTCCTTTTGCCCTGCCAAGCCTCGAAGAGACTCCTGAGGTGTCCCTCGTAACTCGACAGGAGTCCTGACTTCGTTGAACAAACACGAGGGTTGAAGGGCCATCCCCGCCGTAAGTCGAGAATGTACCCCAGGTCCCCGCCGCAACTCGAGAAAAACCATGAGACTTCCCCCTCCAAGCGAGATGAGGCCCGATTCCCCTGCACTGCATGCAGAGCAATTCCGTGAGCCCCCTGAAACATGTCAGGAGCCTCGACTTGCTTGATGGATGTCGAGACAGTCCGCAAAAAAACACTGTCACAAGTAGAGAGGGACCCTGAGGTCACACCAGCATCGCGAAGGAGCTCCATGGGCCCCAAATCAACTCGAGATGAGGCCCGCTTCCCCTGCATTGACTCCAGAGCCATCCCCCGTTCCCCATCAAACACGACCTGAGGCTTGACTCCCTTTAGGCAACTCCAGAGGTTCCCCGAGAACAACGGGCCAAGTCTAGAGGAGTACCAAGTTCAGCAGAGCAACTCGAGGACTGCTCCGTGTACCCCAAATTGCCTCGAGATGAGAGCTGATTCCCTGGCTTAGACTCAAGACGTAGGCCACCTTTCCACAAGCCCCTCAAGAGGAGGCTTCTCTCAGCAATAGGTATGAGGGGAGGGACCCTGAGATTGCTGCCTCAATGGGCATATACACCGAGAAGCCCTGACTCGAAAGGAGGCCGGCTTTCCTTGCAGTGGCTTGAATACAGTCTAGTCTTTCATCTCACAAGCTGAAGGGATGTCTGCACCACCTGTGGAGTCCCTAGAGAAAGCCCTAGGTCCCCGACTCCTTTCGACGGAATGCCTCACATGCCTCTGACACCTCGAGAGGCACGCAGAGCTCACTGCTTCAAAATTTGACGGAGCCTGACTCCTCTTGAACATTGACAGGAATCCCAGTATCCCTGTGGCTACTGGAAAGGGACCCTGGGTCTCCCGACTCACCTCGAGAGAAGCGTTCCTTTTGCCCTGCCAAGCCTCGAAGAGACTCTGAGGTGTCCCTCGTAACTCGACAGGAGTCCTGACTTCGTTGAACCAAACACGAGGGTTGAAGGGCCATCCCCGCCGTAAGTCGAGAATGTACCCCAGGTCCCCGCCGCAACTCGAGAAAAACCATGAGACTTCCCCCTCCAAGCGAGATGAGGCCCGATTCCCCTGCACTGCATGCAGAGCAATTCCGTGAGCCCCCTGAAACATGTCAGGAGCCTCGACTTGCTTGATGGATGTCGAGACAGTCCGCAAAAACACTGTCACAAGTAGAGAGGGACCCTGAGGTCACACCAGCATCGCGAAGGAGCTCCATGGGCCCCAAATCAACTCGAGATGAGGCCCGCTTCCCCTGCATTGACTCCAGAGCCATCCCCCGTTCCCCATCAAACACGACCTGAGGCTTGACTCCCTTTAGGCAACTCCAGAGGTTCCCCGAGAACAACGGGCCAAGTCTAGAGGAGTACCAAGTTCAGCAGAGCAACTCGAGGACTGCTCCGTGTACCCCAAATTGCCTCGAGATGAGAGCTGATTCCCTGGCTTAGACTCAAGACGTAGGCCACCTTTCCACAAGCCCCTCAAGAGGAGGCTTCTCTCAGCAATAGGTATGAGGGAGGGACCCTGAGATTGCTGCCTCAATGGGCATATACACCGAGAAGCCCTGACTCGAAAGGAGGCCGGCTTTCCTTGCAGTGGCTTGAATACAGTCTAGTCTTTCATCTCACAAGCTGAAGGGATGTCTGCACCACCTGTGGAGTCCCTAGAGAAAGCCCTAGGTCCCCGACTCCTTTCGACGGAATGCCTCACATGCCTCTGACACCTCGAGAGGCACGCAGAGCTCACTGCTTCAAAATTTGACGGAGCCTGACTCCTCTTGAACATTGACAGGAATCCCAGTATCCCTGTGGCTACTGGAAAGGGACCCTGGGTCTCCCGACTCACCTCGAGAAGCGTTCCTTTTGCCCTGCCAAGCCTCGAAGAGACTCCTGAGGTGTCCCTCGTAACTCGACAGGAGTCCTGACTTCGTTGAACCAACACGAGGGTTGAAGGGCCATCCCCGCCGTAAGTCGAGAATGTACCCCAGGTCCCCGCCGCAACTCGAGAAAAACCATGAGACTTCCCCCTCCAAGCGAGATGAGGCCCGATTCCCCTGCACTGCATGCAGAGCAATTCCGTGAGCCCCCTGAAACATGTCAGGAGCCTCGACTTGCTTGATGGATCCTGGCTTAGACTCAAGACGTAGGCCACCTTTCCACAAGCCCTCAAGAGGAGGCTTCTCTCAGCAATAGGTATGAGGGAGGGACCCTGAGATTGCTGCCTCAATGGGCATATACACCGAGAAGCCCTGACTCGAAAGGAGGCCGGCTTTCCTTGCAGTGGCTTGAATACAGTCTAGTCTTTCATCTCACAAGCTGAAGGGATGGAGAAGCGTTCCTTTTGCCCTGCCAAGCCTCGAAGAGACTCCTGAGGTGTCCCTCGTAACTCGACAGGAGTCCTGACTTCGTTGAACCAACACGAGGGTTGAAGGGCCATCCCCGCCGTAAGTCGAGAATGTACCCCAGGTCCCCGCCGCAACTCGAGAAAAACCATGAGACTTCCCCCTCCAAGCGAGATGAGGCCCGATTCCCCTGCACTGCATGCAGAGCAATTCCGTGAGCCCCCTGAAACATGTCAGGAGCCTCGACTTGCTTGATGGATGTCGAGACAGTCCGCAAAAAGTCACACCAGCATCGCGAAGGAGCTCCATGGGCCCCAAATCAACTCGAGATGAGGCCCGCTTCCCCTGCATTGACTCCAGAGCCATCCCCCGTTCCCCATCAAACACGACCTGAGGCTTGACTCCCTTTAGGCAACTCCAGAGGTTCCCCGAGAACAACGGGCCAAGTCTAGAGGAGTACCAAGTTCAGCAGAGCAACTCGAGGACTGCTCCGTGTACCCCAAATTGCCTCGAGATGAGAGCTGATTCCCTGGCTTAGACTCAAGACGTAGGCCACCTTTCCACAAGCCCCTCAAGAGGAGGCTTCTCTCAGCAATAGGTATGAGGGAGGGACCCTGAGATTGCTGCCTCAATGGGCATATACACCGAGAAGCCCTGACTCGAAAGGAGGCCGGCTTTCCTTGCAGTGGCTTGAATACAGTCTAGTCTTTCATCTCACAAGCTGAAGGGATGTCTGCACCACCTGTGGAGTCCCAGAGAAAGCCCTAGGTCCCCGACTCCTTTCGACGGAATGCCTCACATGCCTCTGACACCTCGAGAGGCACGCAGAGCTCACTGCTTCAAAATTTGACGGAGCCTGACTCCTCTTGAACATTGACAGGAATCCCAGTATCCCTGTGGCTACTGGAAAGGGACCCTGGGTCTCCCGACTCACCTCGAGAAGCGTTCCTTTTGCCCTGCCAAGCCTCGAAGAGACTCCTGAGGTGTCCCTCGTAACTCGACAGGAGTCCTGACTTCGTTGAACCAACACGAGGGTTGAAGGGCCATCCCCGCCGTAAGTCGAGAATGTACCCCAGGTCCCCGCCGCAACTCGAGAAAAACCATGAGACTTCCCCCTCCAAGCGAGATGAGGCCCGATTCCCCTGCACTGCATGCAGAGCAATTCCGTGAGCCCCCTGAAACATGTCAGGAGCCTCGACTTGCTTGATGGATGTCGAGACAGTCCGCAAAAACACTGTCACAAGTAGAGAGGGACCCTGAGGTCACACCAGCATCGCGAAGGAGCTCCATGGGCCCCAAATCAACTCGAGATGAGGCCCGCTTCCCCTGCATTGACTCCAGAGCCATCCCCCGTTCCCCATCAAACACGACCTGAGGCTTGACTCCCTTTAGGCAACTCCAGAGGTTCCCCGAGAACAACGGGCCAAGTCTAGAGGAGTACCAAGTTCAGCAGAGCAACTCGAGGACTGCTCCGTGTACCCCAAATTGCCTCGAGATGAGAGCTGATTCCCTGGCTTAGACTCAAGACGTAGGCCACCTTTCCACAAGCCCCTCAAGAGGAGGCTTCTCTCAGCAATAGGTATGAGGGAGGGACCCTGAGATTGCTGCCTCAATGGGCATATACACCGAGAAGCCCTGACTCGAAAGGAGGCCGGCTTTCCTTGCAGTGGCTTGAATACAGTCTAGTCTTTCATCTCAAAACGTGAAGGGATGTCTGCACCACCTGTGGAGTCCCTAGAGAAAGCCCTAGGTCCCCGACTCCTTTCGACGGAATGCCTCACATGCCTCTGACACCTCGAGAGGCACGCAGAGCTCACTGCTTCAAAATTTGACGGAGCCTGACTCCTCTTGAACATTGACAGGAATCCCAGTATCCCTGTGGCTACTGGAAAGGGACCCTGGGTCTCCCGACTCACCTCGAGAAGCGTTCCCTTTTGCCCTGCCAAGCCTCGAAGAGACTCCTGAGGTGTCCCTCGTAACTCGACAGGAGTCCTGACTTCGTTGAACCAACACGAGGGTTGAAGGGCCATCCCCGCCGTAAGTCGAGAATGTACCCCAGGTCCCCGCCGCAACTCGAGAAAAACCATGAGACTTCCCCCTCCAAGCGAGATGAGGCCCGATTCCCCTGCACTGCATGCAGAGCAATTCCGTGAGCCCCCTGAAACATGTCAGGAGCCTCGACTTGCTTGATGGATGTCGAGACAGTCCGCAAAAACACTGTCACAAGTAGAGAGGGACCCTGAGGTCACACCAGCATCGCGAAGGAGCTCCATGGGCCCCAAATCAACTCGAGATGAGGCCCGCTTCCCCTGCATTGACTCCAGAGCCATCCCCCGTTCCCCATCAAACACGACCTGAGGCTTGACTCCCTTTAGGCAACTCCAGAGGTTCCCCGAGAACAACGGGCCAAGTCTAGAGGAGTACCAAGTTCAGCAGAGCAACTCGAGGACTGCTCCGTGTACCCCAAATTGCCTCGAGATGAGAGCTGATTCCCTGGCTTAGACTCAAGACGTAGGCCACCTTTCCACAAGCCCCTCAAGAGGAGGCTTCTCTCAGCAATAGGTATGAGGGAGGGACCCTGAGATTGCTGCCTCAATGGGCATATACACCGAGAAGCCCTGACTCGAAAGGAGGCCGGCTTTCCTTGCAGTGGCTTGAATACAGTCTAGTCTTTCATCTCACAAGCTGAAGGGATGTCTGCACCACCTGTGTAGTCCCTAGAGAAAGCCCTAGGTCCCCGACTCCTTTCGACGGAATGCCTCTCACATGCCTCTGACACCTCGAGAGGCAGAGCAGAGCTCACTGCTTCAAAATTTGACGGAGCCTGACTCCTCTTGAACATTGACAGGAATCCCAGTATCCCTGTGGCTACTGGAAAGGGACCCTGGGTCTCCCGACTCACCTCGAGAAGCGTTCCTTTTGCCCTGCCAAGCCTCGAAGAGACTCCTGAGGTGTCCCTCGTAACTCGACAGGAGTCCTGACTTCGTTGAACAAACACGAGGGTTGAAGGGCCATCCCCGCCGTAAGTCGAGAATGTACCCCAGGTCCCCCCCGCCGCAACTCGAGAAAAACCATGAGACTGAGACTTCCCCCTCCAAGCGAGATGAGGCCCGATTCCCCTGCACTGCATGCAGAGCAATTCCGTGAGCCCCCTGAAACATGTCAGGAGCCTCGACTTGCTTGATGGATGTCGAGACAGTCCGCAAAAACACTGTCACAAGTAGAGAGGGACCCTGAGGTCACACCAGCATCGCGAAGGAGCTCGATGGGCCCCAAATCAACTCGAGATGAGGCCCGCTTCCCCTGCATTGACTCCAGAGCCATCCCCCGTTCCCCATCAAACACGACCTGAGGCTTGACTCCCTTTAGGCAACTCCAGAGGTTCCCCGAGAACAACGGGCCAAGTCTAGAGGAGTACCAAGTTCAGCAGAGCAACTCGAGGACTGCTCCGTGTACCCCAAATTGCCTCTCGAGATGAGAGCTGATTCCCTGGCTTAGACTCAAGACGTAGGCCACCTTTCCACAAGCCCCTCAAGAGGAGGCTTCTCTCAGCAATAGGTATGAGGGAGGGACCCTGAGATTGCTGCCTCAATGGGCATATACACCGAGAAGCCCTGACTCGAAAGGAGGCCGGCTTTCCTTGCAGTGGCTTGAATACAGTCTAGTCTTTCATCTCACAAGCTGAAGGGATGTCTGCACCACCTGTGGAGTCCCTAGAGAAAGCCCTAGGTCCCCGACTCCTTTCGACGGAATGCCTCACATGCCTCTGACACTCGAGAGGCACGCAGAGCTCACTGCTTCAAAATTTGACGGAGCCTGACTCCTCTTGAACATTGACAGGAATCCCAGTATCCCTGTGGCTACTGGAAAGGGACCCTGGGTCTCCCCGACTCACCTCGAGAAGCGTTCCTTTTGCCCTGCCAAGCCTCGAAGAGACTCCTGAGGTGTCCCTCGTAACTCGACAGGAGTCCTGACTTCGTTGAACCAACACGAGGGTTGAAGGGCCATCCCCGCCGTAAGTCGAGAATGTACCCCAGGTCCCCCGCCGCAACTCGAAAAAAAACCATGAGACTTCCCCCTCCAAGCGAGATGAGGCCCGATTCCCCTGCACTGCATGCAGAGCAATTCCGTGAGCCCCCTGAAACATGTCAGGAGCCTCGACTTGCTTGATGGATGTCGAGACAGTCCGCAAAAAAAACACTGTCACAAGTAGAGAGGGACCCTGAGGTCACACCAGCATCGCGAAGGAGCTCCATGGGCCCCAAATCAAAGAGATGAGGCCCGCTTCCCCTGCATTGACTCCAGAGCCATCCCCCCCCGTTCCCCATCAAACACGACCTGAGGCTTGACTCCCTTTAGGCAACTCCAGAGGTTCCCCGAGAACAACGGGCCAAGTCTAGAGGAGTACCAAGTTCAGCAGAGCAACTCGAGGACTGCTCCGTGTACCCCAAATTGCCTCGAGATGAGAGCTGATTCCCTGGCTTAGACTCAAGACGTAGGCCACCTTTCCACAAGCCCCTCAAGAGGAGGCTTCTCTCAGCAGCAATAGGTATGAGGGAGGGACCCTGAGATTGCTGCTGCCTCAATGGGCATATACACCGAGAAGCCCTGACTCGAAAGGAGGCCGGCTTTCCTTGCAGTGGCTTGAATACAGTCTAGTCTTTCATCTCACAAGCTGAAGGGATGTCTGCACCACCTGTGGAGTCCCTAGAGAAAGCCCTAGGTCCCCGACTCCTTTCGACGGAATGCCTCACATGCCTCTGACACCTCGAGAGCACGCAGAGCTCAGCTCACTGCTTCAAAATTTGACGGAGCCTGACTCCTCTTGAACATTGACAGGAATCCCAGTATCCCTGTGGCTACTGGAAAGGGACCCCTGGGTCTCCCGACTCACCTCGAGAAGCGTTCCTTTTGCCCTGCCAAGCCTCGAAGAGACTCCTGAGGTGTCCCTCGTAACTCGACAGGAGTCCTGACTTCGTTGAACCAACACGAGGGTTGAAGGGCCCCCCCGCCGTAAGTCGAGAATGTACCCCAGGTCCCCGCCGCAACTCGAGAGAAAAACCATGAGACCCCCCCTCCAAGCGAGATGAGGCCCGATTCCCCCCCTGCACTGCATGCAGAGCAATTCCGTGAGCCCCCTGAAACATGTCAGGAGCCTCGACTTGCTTGATGGATGTCGAGACAGTCCGCAAAAAAAACACTGTCACAAGTAGAGAGGGACCCTGAGGTCACACCAGCATCGCGAAGGAGCTCCATGGGCCCCAAATCAACTCGAGATGAGGCCCGCTTCCCCTGCATTGACTCCAGAGCCATCCCCCCCGTTCCCCCATCAAACACGACCTGAGGCTTGACTCCCTTTAGGCAACTCCAGAGGTTCCCCGAGAACAACGGGCCAAGTCTAGAGGAGTACCAAGTTCAGCAGAGCAACTCGAGGACTGCTCCGTGTACCCCAAATTGCCTCGAGATGAGAGCTGATTCCCTGGCTTAGACTCAAGACGTAGGCCACCTTTCCACAAGCCCCTCAAGAGGAGGCTTCTCTCAGCAATAGGTATGAGGGAGGGACCCTGAGATTGCTGCCTCAATGGGCATATACACCGAGAAGCCCTGACTCGAAAGGAGGCCGGCTTTCCTTGCAGTGGCTTGAATACAGTCTAGTCTTTCATCTCACAAGCTGAAGGGATGTCTGCACCACCTGTGGAGTCCCTAGAGAAAGCCCTAGGTCCCCGACTCCTTTCGACGGAATGCCTCACATGCCTCTGACACCCGAGAGGCACGCAGAGCTCACTGCTTCAAAATTTGACGGAGCCTGACTCCTCTTGAACATTGACAGGAATCCCAGTATCCCTGTGGCTACTGGAAAGGGACCCTGGGTCTCCCGACTCACCTCGAGAAGCGTTCCTTTTGCCCTGCCAAGCCTCGAAGAGACGAAGAGACTCCTGAGGTGTCCCTCGTAACTCGACAGGAGTCCTGACTTCGTTGAACCAACACGAGGGTTGAAGGGCCATCCCCGCCGTAAGTCGAGAATGTACCCCAGGTCCCCGCCGCAACTCGAGAAAAACCATGAGACTTCCCCCTCCAAGCGAGATGAGGCCCGATTCCCCTGCACTGCATGCAGAGCAATTCCGTGAGCCCCCTGAAACATGTCAGGAGCCTCGACTTGCTTGATGGATGTCGAGACAGTCAAAAAAAAAAACACTGTCACAAGTAGAGAGGGACCCTGAGGTCACACCAGCATCGCGAAGGAGCTCCATGGGCCCCAAATCAAATCAACTCGATGATGAGGCCCGCTTCCCCTGCATTGACTCCAGAGCCATCCCCCGTTCCCCATCAAACACGACCTGAGGCTTGACTCCCTTTAGGCAACTCCAGAGGTTCCCCGAGAACAACGGGCCAAGTCTAGAGGAGTACCAAGTTCAGCAGAGCAACTCGAGGACTGCTCCGTGTACCCCAAATTGCCTCGAGATGAGAGCTGATTCCCTGGCTTAGACTCAAGACGTAGGCCACCTTTCCACAAGCCCCTCAAGAGGAGGCTTCTCTCAGCAATAGGTATGAGGGAGGGACCCTGAGATTGCTGCCTCAATGGGCATATACACCGAGAAGCCCTGACTCGAAAGGAGGCCGGCTTTCCTTGCAGTGGCTTGAATACAGTCTAGTCTTTCATCTCACAAGCTGAAGGGATGTCTGCACCACCTGTGGAGTCCCTAGAGAAAGCCCTAGGTCCCCCGACTCCTTTCGACGGAATGCCTCACATGCCTCTGACACCTCGAGAGGCACGCAGAGCTCACTGCTTCAAAATTTGACGGAGCCTGACTCCTCTTGAACATTGACAGGAATCCCAGTATCCCTGTGGCTACTGGAAAGGGACCCTGGGTCTCCCGACTCACCTCGAGAAGCGTTCCTTTTGCCCTGCCAAGCCTCGAAGAGACTCCTGAGGTGTCCCTCGTAACTCGACAGGAGTCCTGACTTCGTTGAACCAACACGAGGGTTGAAGGGCCCCCCCGCCGTAAGTCGAGAATGTACCCCAGGTCCCCGCCGCAACTCGAAAAAAAAACCATGAGACTTCCCCCCTCCAAGCGAGATGAGGCCCGATTCCCCTGCACTGCATGCAGAGCAATTCCGTGAGCCCCCTGAAACATGTCAGGAGCCTCGACTTGCTTGATGGATGTCGAGACAGTCCGCAAAAACACTGTCACAGTCACAAGTAGAGAGGGACCCTGAGGTCACACCAGCATCGCGAAGGAGCTCCATGGGCCCCAAATCAACTCGAGATGCCCCGCTTCCCCGCTTCCCCTGCATTGACTCCAGAGCCATCCCCCGTTCCCCATCAAACACGACCTGAGGCTTGACTCCCTTTAGGCAACTCCAGAGGTTCCCCGAGAACAACGGGCCAAGTCTAGAGGAGTACCAAGTTCAGCAGAGCAACTCGAGGACTGCTCCGTGTACCCCAAATTGCCTCGAGATGAGAGAGAGCTGATTCCCTGGCTTAGACTCAAGACGTAGGCCACCTTTCCACAAGCCCCTCAAGAGGAGGGCTCTCTCAGCAATAGCAATAGGTATGAGGGAGGGACCCTGAGATTGCTGCCTCAATGGGCATATACACCGAGAAGCCCTGACTCGAAAGGAGGCCGGCTTTCCTTGCAGTGGCTTGAATACAGTCTAGTCTTTCATCTCACAAAGCTGAAGGGATGTCTGCACCACCTGTGGAGTCCCTAGAGAAAGCCCTAGGTCCCCCCGACTCCTTCGACGACGGCCTCAATGCCTCACACCTGCCTCTGACACCTCGAGAGGCACGCAGAGCTCACTGCTTCAAAATTTGACGGAGCCTGACTCCTCTTGAACATTGACAGGAATCCCAGTATCCCTGTGGCTACTGGAAAGGGACCCTGGGTCTCCCGACTCACCTCGAGAAGCGTCCCTTTTGCCCTGCCAAGCCTCGAAGAGACTCCTGAGGTGTCCCTCGTAACTCGACAGGAGTCCTGACTTCGTTGAACAAACACGAGGGTTGAAGGGCCATCCCCGCCGTAAGTCGAGAATGTACCCCAGGTACCCCCCCCGCCGCAACTCGAGAAAAACCATGAGACTTCCCCCTCCAAGCGAGATGAGGCCCGATTCCCCTGCACTGCATGCAGAGCAATTCCGTGAGCCCCCTGAAACATGTCAGAGCCTTGACTTGCTTGATGGATGTCGAGACAGTCCAAAAAAAACACTGTCACAAGTAGAGAGGGACCCTGAGGTCACACCAGCATCGCGAAGGAGCTCCATGGGCCCCAAATCAACTCGAGATGAGGCCCGCTTCCCCTGCATTGACTCCAGAGCCATCCCCCCCGTTCCCCATCAAACACGACCTGAGGCTTGACTCCCTTTAGGCAACTCCAGAGGTTCCCCAGAAGAGAACAACGGGCCAAGGCCAAGTCTAGAGGAGTACCAAGTTCAGCAGAGCAACTCGAGGACTGCTCCGTGTACCCCAAATTGCCTCGAGATGAGAGCTGATTCCCTGGCTTAGACTCAAGACGTAGGCCACCTTTCCACAAGCCCCTCAAGAGGAGGCTTCTCTCAGCAATAGGTATGAGGGAGGGACCCTGAGATTGCTGCCTCAATGGGCATATACACCGAGAAGCCCTGACTCGAAAGGAGGCCGGCTTTCCTTGCAGTGGCTTGAATACAGTCTAGTCTTTCATCTCACAAGCTGAAGGGATGTCTGCACCACCTGTGGAGTCCCTAGAGAAAGCCTAGGTCCCCCGACTCCTTTCGACGGAATGGAATGCCTCACATGCCTCTGACACTCTCGAGAGGCACGCAGAGCTCACTGCTTCAAAATTTGACGGAGCCTGACTCCTCTTGAACATTGACAGGAATCCCAGTATCCCTGTGGCTACTGGAAAGGGACCCTGGGTCTCCCCGACTCACCTCGAGAAGCGTTCCTTTTGCCCTGCCAAGCCTCGAAGAGACTCCTGAGGTGTCCCTCGTAACTCGACAGGAGTCCTGACTTCGTTGAACAAACACGAGGGTTGAAGGGCCCATCCCCGCCGTAAGTCGAGAATGTACCCCAGGTCCCCCCCGCCGCAACTCGAGAAAAAAACCATGAGACTTCCCCCTCCAAGCGAGATGAGGCCCGATTCCCCTGCACTGCATGCAGAGCAATTCCGTGAGCCCCCTGAAACATGTCAGGAGCCTCGACTTGCTTGATGGATGTCGAGACAGTCCGCAAAAACACTGTCACAAGTAGAGAGGGAGGGACCCTGAGGTCACACCAGCATCGCGAAGGAGCTCCATGGGCCCCAAATCAACTCGAGATGAGGCCCGCTTCCCCTGCATTGACTCCAGAGCCATCCCCCGTTCCCCATCAAACACGACCTGAGGCTTGACTCCCTTTAGGCAACTCCAGAGGTTCCCCGAGAACAACGGGCCAAGTCTAGAGGAGTACCAAGTTCAGCAGAGCAACTCGAGGACTGCTCCGTGTACCCCAAATTGCCTCGAGATGAGAGCTGATTCCCTGGCTTAGACTCAAGACGTAGGCCACCTTTCCACAAGCCCCTCAAGAGGAGGCTTCTCTCAGCAATAGGTATGAGGGAGGGACCCTGAGATTGCTGCCTCAATGGGCATATACACCGAGAAGCCCTGACTCGAAAGGAGGCCGGCTTTCCTTGCAGTGGCTTGAATACAGTCTAGTCTTTCATCTCACAAGCTGAAGGGATGTCTGCACCACCTGTGTGGAGTCCCTAGAGAAAGCCCTAGTCCCCCCGACTCCTTTCGACGGAATGCCTCACATGCCTCTGACACCTCGAGAGGCACGCAGAGCTCACTGCTTCAAAATTTGACGGAGCCTGACTCCTCTTGAACATTGACAGGAATCCCAGTATCCCTGTGGCTACTGGAAAGGGACCCTGGGTCTCCCGACTCACCTCGAGAAGCGTTCCTTTTGCCCTGCCAAGCCTCGAAGAGACTCCTGAGGTGTCCCTCGTAACTCGACAGGAGTCCTGACTTCGTTGAACCAACACGAGGGTTGAAGGGCCATCCCCGCCGTAAGTCGAGAATGTACCCCAGTCCCCCCCGCCGCAACTCGAAAAAACCATGAGACTTCCCCCTCCAAGCGAGATGAGCCCCCGATTCCCCTGCACTGCATGCAGAGCAATTCCGTGAGCCCCCTGAAACATGTCAGGAGCCTCGACTTGCTTGCTTGATGGATGTCGTCGAGACAGTCCGTCCGCAAAAAAAAAACACTGTCACAAGTAGAGAGAGGGACCCTGAGGTCACACCAGCATCGCGAAGGAGCTCCATGGGCCCCCAAATCAACTCGAGATGAGCCCCGCTTCCCCTGCATTGACTCCAGAGCCATCCCCCGTTTCCCCATCAAACACGACCTGAGGCTTGACTCCCTTTAGGCAACTCCAGAGGTTCCCCGAGAACAACGGGCCAAGCCAAGTCTAGAGGAGTACCAAGTTCAGCAGAGCAACTCGAGGACTGCTCCGTGTACCCCAAATTGCCTCGAGATGAGAGCTGATTCCCTGGCTTAGACTCAAGACGTAGGCCACCTTTCCACAAGCCCCTCAAGAGGAGGCTTCTCTCAGCAATAGGTATGAGGGAGGGACCCTGAGATTGCTGCCTCAATGGGCATATACACCGAGAAGCCCTGACTCGAAAGGAGGCCGGCTTTCCTTGCAGTGGCTTGAATACAGTCTAGTCTAGTCTTTCATCTCACAAGCTGAAGGGATGTCTGCACCACCTGTGAGTCCCTAGAGAAAGCCCTAGGTCCCCGACTCCTTTCGACGGAATGCCTCACATGCCTCTGACACCTCGAGAGGCACGCAGAGCTCACTGCTTCAAAATTTGACGGAGCCTGACTCCTCTTGAACATTGACAGGAATCCCAGTATCCCTGTGGCTACTGGAAAGGGACCCTGGGTCTCCCGACTCACCTCGAGAAGCGTTCCTTTTGCCCTGCCAAGCCTCGAAGAGACTCCTGAGGTGTCCCTCGTAACTCGACAGGAGTCCTGACTTCGTTGAACAACACGAGGGTTGAAGGGCCATCCCCCCGCCGTAAGTCGAGAATGTACCCCAGGTCCCCGCCGCAACTCGAGAAAAACCATGAGACTTCCCCCTCCAAGCGAGAGATGAGGCCCGATTCCCCTGCACTGCATGCAGAGCAATTCCGTGAGCCCCCTGAAACATGTCAGGAGCCTCGACTTGCTTGATGGATGTCGAGACAGTCCGCAAAAACACTGTCACAAGTAGAGAGGGACCCTGAGGTCACACCAGCATCGCGAAGGAGCTCCATGGGCCCCAAATCAACTCGAGATGAGGCCCCCGCTTCCCCTGCATTGACTCCAGAGCCATCCCCCCGTTCCCCATCAAACACGACCTGAGGCTTGACTCCCTTTAGGCAACTCCAGAGGTTCCCCGAGAACAACGGGCCAAGTCTAGAGGAGTACCAAGTTCAGCAGAGCAACTCGAGGACTGCTCCGTGTACCCCAAATTGCCTCGAGATGAGAGCTGATTCCCTGGCTTAGACTCAAGACGTAGGCCACCTTTCCACAAGCCCCTCAAGAGGAGGCTTCTCTCAGCAATAGGTATGAGGGAGGGACCCTGAGATTGCTGCCTCAATGGGCATATACACCGAGAAGCCCTGACTCGAAAAGGAGGCCCGGCTTTCCTTTCCTTGCAGTGGCTTGAATACAGTCTAGTCTTTCATCTCACAAGCTGAAGGGATGTCTGCACCACCTGTGGAGTCCCTAGAGAAAGCCCTAGGTCCCCGACTCCTTTCGACGGAATGCCTCACATGCCTCTGACACCTCGAGAGAGAGGCACGCAGAGCTCACTGCTTCAAAATTTGACGGAGCCTGACTCCTCTTGAACATTGACAGGAATCCCAGTATCCCTGTGGCTACTGGAAAGGGACCCTGGGTCTCCCGACTCACCTCGAGAAGCGTTCCTTTTGCCCTGCCAAGCCTCGAAGAGACTCCTGAGGTGTCCCTCGTAACTCGACAGGAGTCCTGACTTCGTTGAACCAACACGAGGGTTGAAGGGCCATCCCCGCCGTAAGTCGAGAATGTACCCCAGGTCCCCGCCGCAACTCGAGAAAAACCATGAGAGACTTCCCCCTCCAAGCGAGATGAGGCCCGATTCCCCTGCACTGCATGCAGAGCAATTCCGTGAGCCCCCTGAAACATGTCAGGAGCCTCGACTTGCTTGATGGATGTCGAGACAGTCAAAAAAAAAAACACTGTCACAAGTAGAGAGGGACCCTGAGGTCACACCAGCATCGCGAAGGAGCTCCATGGGCCCCAAATCAACTCGAGATGAGGCCCGCTTCCCCTGCATTGACTCCAGAGCCATCCCCCGTTCCCCATCAAACACGACCTGAGGCTTGACTCCCTTTAGGCAACTCCAGAGGTTCCCCGAGAAACAACGGGCCAAGTCTAGAGGAGTACCAAGTTCAGCAGAGCAACTCGAGGACTGCTCCGTGTACCCCAAATTGCCTCGAGATGAGAGCTGATTCCCTGGCTTAGACTCAAGACGTAGGCCACCTTTCCACAAGCCCCTCAAGAGGAGGCTCTCTCTCAGCAATAGGTATGAGGGAGGGACCCTGAGATTGCTGCCTCAATGGGCATATACACCGAGAAGCCCTGACTCGAAAGGAGGCCGGCTTTCCTTGCAGTGGCTTGAATACAGTCTAGTCTTTTCATCTCACAAGCTGAAGGGATGTCTGCACCACCTGTGGAGTCCCTAGAGAAAGCCCTAGGTCCCCGACTCCTTTCGACGGAATGCCTCACATGCCTCTGACACCTCGAGAGGCACGCAGAGCTCACTGCTTCAAAATTTGACGGAGCCTGACTCCTCTTGAACATTGACAGGAATCCCAGTATCCCTGTGGCTACTGGAAAGGGACCCTGGGTCTCCCGACTCACCTCGAGAAGCGTTCCTTTTGCCCTGCCAAGCCTCGAAGAGACTCCTGAGGTGTCCCTCGTAACTCGACAGGAGTCCTGACTTCGTTGAACCAACACGAGGGTTGAAGGGCCATCCCCCCCGCCGTAAGTCGAGAATGTACCCCCCCCCCCCCCCGCCGCAACTCGAGAAAAACCATGAGACTTCCCCCTCCAAGCGAGATGAGGCCCGATTCCCCTGCACTGCATGCAGAGCAATTCCGAGCCCCCTGAAACATGTCAGGAGCCTCGACTTGCTTGATGGATGTCGAGACAGTCCGCAAAAACACTGTCACAAGTAGAGAGGGACCCTGAGGTCACACCAGCATCGCGAAGGAGCTCCATGGGCCCCAAATCAACTCGAGATGAGGCCCGCTTCCCCTGCATTGACTCCAGAGCCATCCCCCGTTCCCCATCAAACACGACCTGAGGCTTGACTCCCTTTAGGCAACTCCAGAGGTTCCCCCGAGAACAACGGGCCAAGTCTAGAGGAGTACCAAGTTCAGCAGAGCAACTCGAGGACTGCTCCGTGTACCCCAAATTGCCTCGAGATGAGAGCTGATTCCCTGGCTTAGACTCAAGACGTAGGCCACCTTTCCACAAGCCCCTCAAGAGGAGGCTTCTCTCAGCAATAGGTAGGATGAGGGAGGGACCCTGAGATTGCTGCCTCAATGGGCATATACACCGAGAAGCCCTGACTCGAAAGGAGGCCGGCTTTCCTGCAGTGGCTTGAATACAGTCTAGTCTTTCATCTCACAAGCTGAAGGGATGTCTGCACCACCTGTGGAGTCCCTAGAGAAAGCCCTAGGTCCCCGACTCCTTTCGACGGAATGCCTCACATGCCTCTGACACCTCGAGAGGCACGCAGAGCTCACTGCTTCAAAATTTGACGGAGCCTGACTCCTCTTGAACATTGACAGGAATCCCAGTATCCCTGTGGCTACTGGAAAGGGACCCTGGGTCTCCCGACTCACCTCGAGAAGCGTTCCTTTTGCCCTGCCAAGCCTCGAAGAGACTCCTGAGGTGTCCCTCGTAACTCGACAGGAGTCCTGACTTCGTTGAACAACACGAGGGTTGAAGGGCCATCCCCGCCGTAAGTCGAGAATGTACCCCAGGTCCCCGCCGCAACTCGAGAAAAACCATGAGACTTCCCCCTCCAAGCGAGATGAGGCCCGATTCCCCTGCACTGCATGCAGAGCAATTCCGTGAGCCCCCCCTGAAAAACATGTCAGGAGCCTCGACTTGCTTGATGGATGTCGAGACAGTCCGCAAAAAACACTGTCACAAGTAGAGAGGGACCCTGAGGTCACACCAGCATCGCGAAGGAGCTCCATGGGCCCCAAATCAACTCGAGATGAGGCCCGCTTCCCCTGCATTGACTCCAGAGCCATCCCCATCCCCCGTTCCCCATCAAACACGACCTGAGGCTTGACTCCCTTTAGGCAACTCCAGAGGTTCCCCGAGAACAACGGGCCAAGTCTAGAGGAGTACCAAGTTCAGCAGAGCAACTCGAGGACTGCTCCGTGTACCCCAAATTGCCTCGAGATGAGAGCTGATTCCCTGGCTTAGACTCAAGACGTAGGCCACCTTTCCACAAGCCCCCCCTCAAGAGGAGGCTTCTCTCAGCAATAGGTATGAGGGAGGGACCCTGAGATTGCTGCCTCAATGGGCATATACACCGAGAAGCCCTGACTCGAAAGGAGGCCGGCTTTCCTTGCAGTGGCTTGAATAATGTCTAGTCTTTCATCTCACAAGCTGAAGGGATGTCTGCACCACCTGTGGAGTCCCTAGAGAAAGCCCTAGGTCCCCGACTCCTTTCGACGGAATGCCTCACATGCCTCTGACACCTCGAGAGGCACGCAGAGCTCACTGCTTCAAAATTTGACGGAGCCTGACTCCTCTTGAACATTGACAGGAATCCCAGTATCCCTGTGGCTACTGGAAAGGGACCCTGGGTCTCCCGACTCACCTCGAGAAGCGTTCCTTTTGCCCTGCCAAGCCTCGAAGAGACTCCTGAGGTGTCCCTCGTAACTCGACAGGAGTCCTGACTTCGTTGAACCAACACGAGGGTTGAAGGGCCATCCCCGCCGTAAGTCGAGAATGTACCCCAGGTCCCCGCCGCAACTCGAGAAAAAACCATGAGACTTCCCCCTCCAAGCGAGATGAGGCCCGATTCCCCTGCACTGCATGCAGAGCAATTCCGTGAGCCCCCTGAAACATGTCAGGAGCCTCGACTTGCTTGATGGATGTCGAGACAGTCCGCAAAAACACTGTCACAAGTAGAGAGGGACCCTGAGGTCACACCAGCATCGCGAAGGAGCTCCATGGGCCCCAAATCAACTCGAGATGAGGCCCGCTTCCCCTGCATTGACTCCAGAGCCATCCCCCGTTCCCCCATCAAACACGACCTGAGGCTTGACTCCCTTTAGGCAACTCCAGAGGTTCCCCGAGAACAACGGGCCAAGTCTAGAGGAGTACCAAGTTCAGCAGAGCAACTCGAGGACTGCTCCGTGTACCCCAAATTGCCTCGAGATGAGAGCTGATTCCCTGGCTTAGACTCAAGACGTAGGCCACCTTTCCACAAGCCCCTCAAGAGGAGGCTTCTCTCAGCAATAGGTATGAGGGAGGGACCCTGAGATTGCTGCCTCAATGGGCATATACACCGAGAAGCCCTGACTCGAAAGGAGGCCGGCTTTCCTTGCAGTGGCTTGAATACAGTCTCTAGTCTTTCATCTCACAAGCTGAAGGGATGTCTGCACCACCTGTGGAGTCCCTAGAGAAAGCCCTAGGTCCCCGACTCCTTTCGACGGAATGCCTCACATGCCTCTGACACCTCGAGAGGCACGCAGAGCTCACTGCTTCAAAATTTGACGGAGCCTGACTCCTCTTGAACATTGACAGGAATCCCAGTATCCCTGTGGCTACTGGAAAGGGACCCTGGGTCTCCCGACTCACCTCGAGAAGCGTTCCCTTTTGCCCTGCCAAGCCTCGAAGAGACTCCTGAGGTGTCCCTCGTAACTCGACAGGAGTCCTGACTTCGTTGAACCAACACGAGGGTTGAAGGGCCATCCCCGCCGTAAGTCGAGAATGTACCCCAGGTCCCCGCCGCAACTCGAGAAAAACCATGAGACTTCCCCCTCCAAGCGAGATGAGGCCCGATTCCCCTGCACTGCATGCAGAGCAATTCCGTGAGCCCCCTGAAACATGTCAGGAGCCTCGACTTGCTTGATGGATGTCGAGACAGTCCGCAAAAAACACTGTCACAAGTAGAGAGGGACCCTGAGGTCACACCAGCATCGCGAAGGAGCTCCATGGGCCCCAAATCAACTCGAGATGAGGCCCGCTTCCCCTGCATTGACTCCAGAGCCATCCCCCGTTCCCCATCAAACACGACCTGAGGCTTGACTCCCTTTAGGCAACTCCAGAGGTTCCCCGAGAACAACGGGCCAAGTCTAGAGGAGTACCAAGTTCAGCAGAGCAACTCGAGGACTGCTCCGTGTACCCCAAATTGCCTCGAGATGAGAGCTGATTCCCTGGCTTAGACTCAAGACGTAGGCCACCTTTCCACAAGCCCCTCAAGAGGAGGCTTCTTCTCTCAGCAATAGGTATGAGGGAGGGACCCTGAGATTGCTGCCTCAATGGGCATATACACCGAGAAGCCCTGACTCGAAAGGAGGCCGGCTTTCCTTGCAGTGGCTTGAATACAGTCTAGTCTTTCATCTCACAAGCTGAAGGGATGTCTGCACCACCTGTGGAGTCCCTAGAGAAAGCCCTAGGTACCCGACTCCTTTCGACGGAATGCCTCACATGCCTCTGACACCTCGAGAGGCACGCAGAGCTCACTGCTTCAAAATTTGACGGAGCCTGACTCCTCTTGAACATTGACAGGAATCCCAGTATCCCTGTGGCTACTGGAAAGGGACCCTGGGTCTCCCGACTCACCTCGAGAAGCGTTCCCTTTTGCCCTGCCAAGCCTCGAAGAGACTCCTGAGGTGTCCCTCGTAACTCGACAGGAGTCCTGACTTCGTTGAAACAACACGAGGGTTGAAGGGCCATCCCCGCCGTAAGTCGAGAATGTACCCCAGGTCCCCGCCGCAACTCGAGAAAAACCATGAGACTTCCCCCTCCAAGCGAGATGAGGCCCGATTCCCCTGCACTGCATGCAGAGCAATTCCGTGAGCCCCCTGAAACATGTCAGGAGCCTCGACTTGCTTGATGGATGTCGAGACAGTCCGCAAAAACACTGTCACAAGTAGAGAGGGACCCTGAGGTCACACCAGCATCGCGAAGGAGCTCCATGGGCCCCAAATCAACTCGAGATGAGGCCCGCTTCCCCTGCATTGACTCCAGAGCCATCCCCCGTTCCCCATCAAACACGACCTGAGGCTTGACTCCCTTTAGGCAACTCCAGAGGTTCCCCGAGAACAACGGGCCAAGTCTAGAGGAGTACCAAGTTCAGCAGAGCAACTCGAGGACTGCTCCGTGTACCCCAAATTGCCTCGAGATGAGAGCTGATTCCCTGGCTTAGACTCAAGACGTAGGCCACCTTTCCACAAGCCCCTCAAGAGGAGGCTTCTCTCAGCAATAGGTATGAGGGAGGGACCCTGAGATTGCTGCCTCAATGGGCATATACACCGAGAAGCCCTGACTCGAAAGGAGGCCGGCTTTCCTTGCAGTGGCTTGAATACAGTCTAGTCTTTCATCTCACAAGCTGAAGGGATGTCTGCACCACCTGTGGAGTCCCTAGAGAAAGCCCTAGGTCCCCGACTCCTTTCGACGGAATGCCTCACATGCCTCTGACACCTCGAGAGGCACGCAGAGCTCACTGCTTCAAAATTTGACGGAGCCTGACTCCTCTTGAACATTGACAGGAATCCCAGTATCCCTGTGGCTACTGGAAAGGGACCCTGGGTCTCCCGACTCACCTCGAGAAGCGTCCCTTTTGCCCTGCCAAGCCTCGAAGAGACTCCTGAGGTGTCCCTCGTAACTCGACAGGAGTCCTGACTTCGTTGAACAAACACGAGGGTTGAAGGGCCATCCCCGCCGTAAGTCGAGAATGTACCCCAGGTCCCCGCCGCAACTCGAGAAAAACCATGAGACTTCCCCCTCCAAGCGAGATGAGGCCCGATTCCCCTGCACTGCATGCAGAGCAATTCCGTGAGCCCCCTGAAACATGTCAGGAGCCTCGACTTGCTTTGATGGATGTCGAGACAGTCCGCAAAAAAACACTGTCACAAGTAGAGAGGGACCCTGAGGTCACACCAGCATCGCGAAGGAGCTCCATGGGCCCCAAATCAACTCGAGATGAGGCCCGCTTCCCCTGCATTGACTCCAGAGCCATCCCCCGTTCCCCATCAAACACGACCTGAGGCTTGACTCCCTTTAGGCAACTCCAGAGGTTCCCCGAGAACAACGGGCCAAGTCTAGAGGAGTACCAAGTTCAGCAGAGCAACTCGAGGACTGCTCCGTGTACCCCAAATTGCCTCGAGATGAGAGCTGATTCCCTGGCTTAGACTCAAGACGTAGGCCACCTTTCCACAAGCCCCTCAAGAGGAGGCTTCTCTCAGCAATAGGTATGAGGGAGGGACCCTGAGATTGCTGCCTCAATGGGCATATACACCGAGAAGCCCTGACTCGAAAGGAGGCCGGCTTTCCTTGCAGTGGCTTGAATACAGTCTAGTCTTTCATCTCACAAGCTGAAGGGATGTCTGCACCACCTGTGGAGTCCCTAGAGAAAGCCCTAGGTCCCCGACTCCTTTCGACGGAATGCCTCACATGCCTCTGACACCTCGAGAGGCACGCAGAGCTCACTGCTTCAAAATTTGACGGAGCCTGACTCCTCTTGAACATTGACAGGAATCCCAGTATCCCTGTGGCTACTGGAAAGGGACCCTGGGTCTCCCGACTCACCTCGAGAAGCGTTCCTTTTGCCCTGCCAAGCCTCGAAGAGACTCCTGAGGTGTCCCTCGTAACTCGACAGGAGTCCTGACTTCGTTGAACCAACACGAGGGTTGAAGGGCCATCCCCGCCGTAAGTCGAGAATGTACCCCAGGTCCCCGCCGCAACTCGAGAAAAACCATGAGACTTCCCCCTCCAAGCGAGATGAGGCCCGATTCCCCTGCACTGCATGCAGAGCAATTCCGTGAGCCCCCTGAAACATGTCAGGAGCCTCGACTTGCTTGATGGATGTCGAGACAGTCCGCAAAAACACTGTCACAAGTAGAGAGGGACCCTGAGGTCACACCAGCATCGCGAAGGAGCTCCATGGGCCCCAAATCAACTCGAGATGAGGCCCGCTTCCCCTGCATTGACTCCAGAGCCATCCCCCGTTCCCCATCAAACACGACCTGAGGCTTGACTCCCTTTAGGCAACTCCAGAGGTTCCCCGAGAACAACGGGCCAAGTCTAGAGGAGTACCAAGTTCAGCAGAGCAACTCGAGGACTGCTCCGTGTACCCCAAATTGCCTCGAGATGAGAGCTGATTCCCTGGCTTAGACTCAAGACGTAGGCCACCTTTCCACAAGCCCCTCAAGAGGAGGCTTCTCTCAGCAATAGGTATGAGGGAGGGACCCTGAGATTGCTGCCTCAATGGGCATATACACCGAGAAGCCCTGACTCGAAAGGAGGCCGGCTTTCCTTGCAGTGGCTTGAATACAGTCTAGTCTTTCATCTCACAAGCTGAAGGGATGTCTGCACCACCTGTGGAGTCCCTAGAGAAAGCCCTAGGTCCCCGACTCCTTTCGACGGAATGCCTCACATGCCTCTGACACCTCGAGAGGCACGCAGAGCTCACTGCTTCAAAATTTGACGGAGCCTGACTCCTCTTGAACATTGACAGGAATCCCAGTATCCCTGTGGCTACTGGAAAGGGACCCTGGGTCTCCCGACTCACCTCGAGAAGCGTTCCTTTTGCCCTGCCAAGCCTCGAAGAGACTCCTGAGGTGTCCCTCGTAACTCGACAGGAGTCCTGACTTCGTTGAACAAACACGAGGGTTGAAGGGCCATCCCCGCCGTAAGTCGAGAATGTACCCCAGGTCCCCGCCGCAACTCGAGAAAAACCATGAGACTTCCCCCTCCAAGCGAGATGAGGCCCGATTCCCCTGCACTGCATGCAGAGCAATTCCGTGAGCCCCCTGAAACATGTCAGGAGCCTCGACTTGCTTGATGGATGTCGAGACAGTCCGCAAAAACACTGTCACAAGTAGAGAGGGACCCTGAGGTCACACCAGCATCGCGAAGGAGCTCCATGGGCCCCAAATCAACTCGAGATGAGGCCCGCTTCCCCTGCATTGACTCCAGAGCCATCCCCCGTTCCCCATCAAACACGACCTGAGGCTTGACTCCCTTTAGGCAACTCCAGAGGTTCCCCGAGAACAACGGGCCAAGTCTAGAGGAGTACCAAGTTCAGCAGAGCAACTCGAGGACTGCTCCGTGTACCCCAAATTGCCTCGAGATGAGAGCTGATTCCCTGGCTTAGACTCAAGACGTAGGCCACCTTTCCACAAGCCCCTCAAGAGGAGGCTTCTCTCAGCAATAGGTATGAGGGAGGGACCCTGAGATTGCTGCCTCAATGGGCATATACACCGAGAAGCCCTGACTCGAAAGGAGGCCGGGCTTTCCTTGCAGTGGCTTGAATACAGTCTAGTCTTTCATCTCACAAGCTGAAGGGATGTCTGCACCACCTGTGGAGTCCCTAGAGAAAGCCCTAGGTCCCCGACTCCTTTCGACGGAATGCCTCACATGCCTCTGACACCTCGAGAGGCACGCAGAGCTCACTGCTTCAAAATTTGACGGAGCCTGACTCCTCTTGAACATTGACAGGAATCCCAGTATCCCTGTGGCTACTGGAAAGGGACCCTGGGTCTCCCGACTCACCTCGAGAAGCGTTCCTTTTGCCCTGCCAAGCCTCGAAGAGACTCCTGAGGTGTCCCTCGTAACTCGACAGGAGTCCTGACTTCGTTGAACCAACACGAGGGTTGAAGGGCCATCCCCGCCGTAAGTCGAGAATGTACCCCAGGTCCCCGCCGCAACTCGAGAAAAACCATGAGACTTCCCCCTCCAAGCGAGATGAGGCCCGATTCCCCTGCACTGCATGCAGAGCAATTCCGTGAGCCCCCTGAAACATGTCAGGAGCCTCGACTTGCTTGATGGATGTCGAGACAGTCCGCAAAAACACTGTCACAAGTAGAGAGGGACCCTGAGGTCACACCAGCATCGCGAAGGAGCTCCATGGGCCCCAAATCAACTCGAGATGAGGCCCGCTTCCCCTGCATTGACTCCAGAGCCATCCCCCGTTCCCCATCAAACACGACCTGAGGCTTGACTCCCTTTAGGCAACTCCAGAGGTTCCCCGAGAACAACGGGCCAAGTCTAGAGGAGTACCAAGTTCAGCAGAGCAACTCGAGGACTGCTCCGTGTACCCCCAAATTGCCTCGAGATGAGAGCTGATTCCCTGGCTTAGACTCAAGACGTAGGCCACCTTTCCACAAGCCCCTCAAGAGGAGGCTTCTCTCAGCAATAGGTATGAGGGAGGGACCCTGAGATTGCTGCCTCAATGGGCATATACACCGAGAAGCCCTGACTCGAAAGGAGGCCGGCTTTCCTTGCAGTGGCTTGAATACAGTCTAGTCTTTCATCTCACAAGCTGAAGGGATGTCTGCACCACCTGTGGAGTCCCTAGAGAAAGCCCTAGGTCCCCGACTCCTTTCGACGGAATGCCTCACATGCCTCTGACACCTCGAGAGGCACGCAGAGCTCACTGCTTCAAAATTTGACGGAGCCTGACTCCTCTTGAACATTGACAGGAATCCCAGTATCCCTGTGGCTACTGGAAAGGGACCCTGGGTCTCCCGACTCACCTCGAGAAGCGTTCCTTTTGCCCTGCCAAGCCTCGAAGAGACTCCTGAGGTGTCCCTCGTAACTCGACAGGAGTCCTGACTTCGTTGAACAAACACGAGGGTTGAAGGGCCATCCCCGCCGTAAGTCGAGAATGTACCCCAGGTCCCCGCCGCAACTCGAGAAAAACCATGAGACTTCCCCCTCCAAGCGAGATGAGGCCCGATTCCCCTGCACTGCATGCAGAGCAATTCCGTGAGCCCCCTGAAACATGTCAGGAGCCTCGACTTGCTTGATGGATGTCGAGACAGTCCGCAAAAAACACTGTCACAAGTAGAGAGGGACCCTGAGGTCACACCAGCATCGCGAAGGAGCTCCATGGGCCCCAAATCAACTCGAGATGAGGCCCGCTTCCCCTGCATTGACTCCAGAGCCATCCCCCGTTCCCCATCAAACACGACCTGAGGCTTGACTCCCTTTAGGCAACTCCAGAGGTTCCCCGAGAACAACGGGCCAAGTCTAGAGGAGTACCAAGTTCAGCAGAGCAACTCGAGGACTGCTCCGTGTACCCCAAATTGCCTCGAGATGAGAGCTGATTCCCTGGCTTAGACTCAAGACGTAGGCCACCTTTCCACAAGCCCCTCAAGAGGAGGCTTCTCTCAGCAATAGGTATGAGGGAGGGACCCTGAGATTGCTGCCTCAATGGGCATATACACCGAGAAGCCCTGACTCGAAAGGAGGCCGGCTTTCCTTGCAGTGGCTTGAATACAGTCTAGTCTTTCATCTCACAAGCTGAAGGGATGTCTGCACCACCTGTGGAGTCCCTAGAGAAAGCCCTAGGTCCCCGACTCCTTTCGACGGAATGCCTCACATGCCTCTGACACCTCGAGAGGCACGCAGAGCTCACTGCTTCAAAATTTGACGGAGCCTGACTCCTCTTGAACATTGACAGGAATCCCAGTATCCCTGTGGCTACTGGAAAGGGACCCTGGGTCTCCCGACTCACCTCGAGAAGCGTTCCTTTTGCCCTGCCAAGCCTCGAAGAGACTCCTGAGGTGTCCCTCGTAACTCGACAGGAGTCCTGACTTCGTTGAACAAACACGAGGGTTGAAGGGCCATCCCCGCCGTAAGTCGAGAATGTACCCCAGGTCCCCGCCGCAACTCGAGAAAAACCATGAGACTTCCCCCTCCAAGCGAGATGAGGCCCGATTCCCCTGCACTGCATGCAGAGCAATTCCGTGAGCCCCCTGAAACATGTCAGGAGCCTCGACTTGCTTGATGGATGTCGAGACAGTCCGCAAAAACACTGTCACAAGTAGAGAGGGACCCTGAGGTCACACCAGCATCGCGAAGGAGCTCCATGGGCCCCAAATCAACTCGAGATGAGGCCCGCTTCCCCTGCATTGACTCCAGAGCCATCCCGTTCCCCATCAAACACGACCTGAGGCTTGTACTCCCTTTAGGCAACTCCAGAGGTTCCCCGAGAACAACGGGCCATAGTCTATAGAGGAGTACCAAGTTCCGCAGAGCAATCTCGAGGACTGCTCCGTGTACCCCGTACCCCAAATTGCCTCGAGATGAGAGCTGATTCCCTGGCTTAGACTCAAGACCGTAGGCCACCTTTCCACAAGCCCCTCAAGAGGAGGCTTCTCTCAGCAATAGTATGAGGGGAGGGACCCTGAGATTGCTGCCTCAATGCGGGCATATACACCGAGAAGCCCTGACTCGAAAGGAGGCCGGGTTTCCTTGCAGTGGCTTGAATACAGTCTAGTCTTTCATCTCACAAGGTGAAGGGATGTCTGTGCACCACCTGTGGAGTCCCTAGAGAAAGCCCTAGGTCCCTCCTGACTCCTTTCGACGGAATGCCTCACATGCCTCTGACACCTCGAGAGGCACGCAGAGCTCACTGCTTCAAAACTTTGACGGAGCCCTGACTCCTCCTATTGAACATTGACAGAATCCCAGTATCCCTGTGAGCTACTGGAAAGGGACCCTGGAGGGGTCTCACCGACTCACCTCGAGAAGCGTCCTTTTTTTGCCCTGCCAAGGCCTCGAAGAGACTCCTGAGGTGTACCCTCGTAACTCGACAGGAGTCCTGACTTCGTTGAACAAACACGAGGGTTGAAGGGCCATCCCCGCCGTAAGTCGAGAATGTTACCCCAGGTCCCCGCCGCAACTCAGAGCATAAAAACCATGAGACTTCCCCCTCCTAAGCGAGTGATGAGGCCCGATTCCCCTGCACTGCATGCAGAGCAATTCCGTGAGGCACCCTGAAACAACTGTCAGGAGCCTCGACTTGCTTGATGGATGTGAGACAGTCCGCAAAAACACTGTCACAAGTAGAGAGGGACCCTGAGGTCACACCAGCATTGCGAAGGGAGCTCCACTGGGCCCCATCGGTGTGTTTCAACCGCGAGATGAGGCCCGCTTCCCCTGCACATTGACTCCAGAGCCATCCCATCCGTTCCCCATCAAACATCGTACCTGAGCCAGGCTTGACTCCCTTTAGGCAACTCCAGAAGTTCCCACGAGAACAACGGGCCAAGTCTAGAGGAGTACCAAGTTCAGCAGTTGCAACTCGAGGACTGCGTTGACCCGCCCGTGTACCCCAAATTGCCTCGAGATGAGAGCTGATTCCCTGGCTTAGACTCAAGACGTAGGCCACTTTTCCACAAGCCCCTCACAAGAGGAGTGGCTTCTCTCCGAGAGCAGCAATAGGTATGAGGGAGGGACCCTGAGATTGCTGCCGTCAATGGGCATATACATCCGAGAAGCCCTGACTCTAAAGAGAGGCCGGTCTTTCCTTGCAGTGGCTTGAATACAGTCTAGTCTTTCCATCATCACACAAGGTGAAGGGATGTCTGCACCACAGACCCTCTGTGGAGTCCCTAGAGAAACCCAGCCCCCTAGGTCCCCGACGTCCTTTCGACGGGAATGCCTCACATGCCTCTGACACCTCGAGAGGCACGCAGAGCTCACTGCTTCTAAAATTTGACGGAGCGCCTGACTGTCCTCTGAACATTGACAGGAATCCCAGTATACCACCTGTGCGCTACTGGAAAGAGGGGGACCCTGGGTCTCCGGTCGGGCGCCCGACTCTCACCGGCCTCACACAGGCACGCGACGAAGCGTTCCCTTTTGCCGCTCCCAAGCCACGAAGATAGACTCCTGAGGTGTACCCTCGTAACTCGACAGGACTCCTGACTGCTTTCGTTCAAACAAACACGAGGGTTGAAGGGCCATCCTGGCCATGCCGTAAGTCGAGAATGTACCCCAGGTCCCAGCGCCGCAACTCGAGAAAAACGACATAGCAGCCATAGCTTCCGACACCCCCCTCCAAGCGAGGTATGAGGCCCGATTCCCCCTGCACTGCACATGCATCCGAGTGCAATTCCGTGAGCCCCCTTCGAAACATGTCATGGACGGGCCTACTTGCTTGCATAGGATGTCGAGACAGTCAGCGGCAAAAAACACTGCCCCTCACAAGTTAAGAGGGACCCTAGATGGTCACGACCAGCATCCTCAGTCAAAGGGAGATGCCTACCGGTATCTCCCATGTACCGGCGGCAAGAAACATCTCCGCTCCGTGACCCTTAATGCAACCTCGAAACAGATGTAAGGCACTATACCCCGCTTCCCAGCTAGCATTGACACCGGCGCTCCAGAGCCATCCCCGTTCAGTTCCCCATCAATACTAACGACCTGAAGGCTCTGACTCCCTTTAGGCAACTCCAGAGGTTACCCCGAGAACAACCCGGAGCCAAGTCTAGAGGAGTACATGCTAACCAAGGTTCAGCAGAGCAACTCGAGGACTGCTCCGTGTACCCCAAATTGCCTCGAGATGGAAGAGCTGATGAAACCCTGGCTTGCGACTCAAGACGTAGGCCACCTCCTTTCCACAAGCCCCTCAAGAGGAAGGTCTTCTCTCAGCAATAGGTAGTGAGGGAGGGACCCTGAGATTGCATGCCTCAATGGGCATAAACACCGAGAGCCCTGACAATCGAAAGGAGGCCGGTCTTTCCTTGGCGAGTGGCTTGAATACAGTCTAGTCTTTCATCTCACAAGCCTGAAGGGATGTCTGTCACACTCTGTGGAGTCCCTAGAGAAAAGATCCTTCTAGGTCCCGACTCCTTTCGACGGAAATGCCTCACATGGCCTCTGACACCCTCGAGAGGCACGCAGAGCTCACGTTGCTTCAAAATTTGACGGAGCCTGACTCGCTCTTGCAACATTGACGAGGAATCCCAGTATCCCAGTGTGGCTAGCTGGAAGGGACCCTGGGTCAGCTGTCCCGACTCACCTCGAGAAGCGTTCCTTTTGCACCTGCCATAGCCTCGAAGAGACTGCTCTAGGTAGTTCCTCTCGTAACTCGACAGGACGTCCTGACTATTGTTCCGTGTGATACAAACAAGGCGCACGAAGGGTTGAAGTGCCATGCCTCCGGGGGCTCGTAAATTTTTGTGGATAAAAAAAAAAAAACACACCTCGAGAATGGTAACCTCCAGGCCCCCAAGTCTCGCAGTGCGTACTGCGAGAAAGAAGCATGAAGACATTTGTCCCGTCCTCATAAGCGAGATGAGGGCCCAGGGACGCAAAGGTCCCCGCATGCTACTGCATGCAGAGACAATTGCCGATAGACCCCCTGAAAAAGCATGTCAGTGAGACTGACTCAGACGTATGCTCTGATGGGTATGTCAGAATAGATTACAGTTCGCCCAAAAAAACAGACGGTCACACTAGGATAGAGAGGGGGAGCCGGCTGAGGGATCACATCGACGCAGCAATCGTGTAGAATGGAGCTCCATTGGCCCCAAATCAACCGCAGAGATGAGCCCTTCGTCTTCCCCTGCATTGACTCCAGACGCATCCCCCGTTGCTACGCATGCAAACACAACACATTACCTGAGCTTGTGACTCCTCTTTAGGCAACTCTAAATTTAAAGCTCAAGAGTTTTCGGGCCGAGATACAATCGGGCCAAGATCTAGTAGGAGTAACGCAAGTTCAGCAGAGCAACTCGAGACTGCTGGACTCTTGGCTCTTTATTGCTCCGTGTACCTCCTATAAGATATATGGGTAAGTTAAGGGGAGGGGATTCAGATTAGAGCTGATTTCCCTTCCCGTGAATAAGTAACCATCAAAAGACTTAGGGTCACCTTCCCACAAACAGCCCATAAAGAGGAGCTACTCTAGCTTCCTCTCAGCGAATAGGGTATGAGGGAGGACCGCCTGAGAGTGATTGCCCTATGCTGCCTTCAATGGGCATATACATCCTAGAGAGCCCTTGACTTACGTATGGAGAATGGAGGGGGGAGTATCGTGCCCGGTCCCCGCCTTTCCCTTGCATGTTGGCGTTGAAATACACCATTCTAATACTTGTCATCCTCACTCTCACAACAAGCATAAGCTGATAGGAGTATGTCTGTGCACTAGCAACACCTGTGGAGTCCACTAGATAAAGGCCCTCTAGGTCCGCGACATCACTTCAGACGGAATCCTCACAGTGCCTTGGACACGCTCGAGAGGCACGCAAGCTCACTCTTCAAAATTTGCGTAAAAAAAGAACCTGAACTCCATCTTGAACATTGACAGGAATCCCAGTATCCCTGTGGCTACTGAAAGGGACCCTGGGTCTCCCGACTCACCTCGAGAAGCGTTCCTTTTGCCCTGCCAAGCCTCGAAGAGACTCCTGAGGTGTCCCTCGTAACTCGACAGGAGTCCTGACTTCGTTGAACAAACACGAGGGTTGAAGGGCCATCCCCGCCGTAAGTCGAGAATGTACCCCAGGTCCCCGCCGCAACTCGAGAAAAAACCATGAGACTTCCCCCTCCAAGCGAGATGAGGCCCGATTCCCCTGCACTGCATGCAGAGCAATTCCGTGAGCCCCCTGAAACATGTCAGGAGCCTCGACTTGCTTGATGGATGTCGAGACAGTCCGCAAAAACACTGTCACAAGTAGAGAGGGACCCTGAGGTCACACCAGCATCGCGAAGGAGCTCCATGGGCCCCAAATCAACTCGAGATGAGGCCCGCTTCCCCTGCATTGACTCCAGAGCCATCCCCCGTTCCCCATCAAACACGACCTGAGGCTTGACTCCCTTTAGGCAACTCCAGAGGTTCCCCGAGAACAACGGGCCAAGTCTAGAGGAGTACCAAGTTCAGCAGAGCAACTCGAGGACTGCTCCGTGTACCCCAAATTGCCTCGAGATGAGAGCTGATTCCCTGGCTTAGACTCAAGACGTAGGCCACCTTTCCACAAGCCCTCAAGAGGAGGCTTCTCTCAGCAATAGGTATGAGGGAGGGACCCTGAGATTGCTGCCTCAATGGGCATATACACCGAGAAGCCCTGACTCGAAAGGAGGCCGGGTTTCCTTGCAGTGGCTTGAATACAGTCTAGTCTTTCATCTCACAAGGTGAAGGGATGTCTGCACACACTGTGGAGTCCTAGAGAAAGCCCTAGGTCCCCGACTCCTTTCGACGGAATGCCTCACATGCCTCTGACACCTCGAGAGGCACGCAGAGCTCACTGCTTCAAAATTTGACGGAGCCTGACTCCTCTTGAACATTGACAGGAATCCCAGTATCCCTGTGGCTACTGGAAAGGGACCCTGGGTCTCCCGACTCACCTCGAGAAGCGTTCCTTTTGCCCTGCCAAGCCTCGAAGAGACTCCTGAGGTGTCCCTCGTAACTCGACAGGAGTCCTGACTTCGTTGAACAAACACGAGGGTTGAAGGGCCATCCCCGCCGTAAGTCGAGAATGTACCCCAGGTCCCCGCCGCAACTCGAGAAAAACCATGAGACTTCCCCCTCCAAGCGAGATGAGGCCCGATTCCCCTGCACTGCATGCAGAGCAATTCCGTGAGCCCCCTGAAACATGTCAGGAGCCTCGACTTGCTTGATGGATGTCGAGACAGTCCGCAAAAACACTGTCACAAGTAGAGAGGGACCCTGAGGTCACACCAGCATCGCGAAGGAGCTCCATGGGCCCCAAATCAACTCGAGATGAGGCCCGCTTCCCCTGCATTGACTCCAGAGCCATCCCCCGTTCCCCATCAAACACGACCTGAGGCTTGACTCCCTTTAGGCAACTCCAGAGGTTCCCCGAGAACAACGGGCCAAGTCTAGAGGAGTACCAAGTTCAGCAGAGCAACTCGAGGACTGCTCCGTGTACCCCAAATTGCCTCGAGATGAGAGCTGATTCCCTGGCTTAGACTCAAGACGTAGGCCACCTTTCACAAGCCCCTCAAGAGAGGCTTCTCTCAGCAATAGGTATGAGGGAGGGACCCTGAGATTGCTGCCTCAATGGGCATATACACCGAGAAGCCCTGACTCGAAAGGAGGCCGGGTTTCCTTGCAGTGGCTTGAATACAGTCTAGTCTTTCATCTCACAAGGTGAAGGGATGTCTGCACCACCTGTGGAGTCCCTAGAGAAAGCCCTAGGTCCCCGACTCCTTTCGACGGAATGCCTCACATGCCTCTGACACCTCGAGAGGCACGCAGAGCTCACTGCTTCAAAATTTGACGGAGCCTGACTCCTCTTGAACATTGACAGGAATCCCAGTATCCCTGTGGCTACTGGAAAGGGACCCTGGGTCTCCCGACTCACCTCGAGAAGCGTCCCTTTTGCCCTGCCAAGCCTCGAAGAGACTCCTGAGGTGTCCCTCGTAACTCGACAGGAGTCCTGACTTCGTTGAACAAACACGAGGGTTGAAGGGCCATCCCCGCCGTAAGTCGAGAATGTACCCCAGGTCCCCGCCGCAACTCGAGAAAAACCATGAGACTTCCCCCTCCAAGCGAGATGAGGCCCGATTCCCCTGCACTGCATGCAGAGCAATTCCGTGAGCCCCCTGAAACATGTCAGGAGCCTCGACTTGCTTGATGGATGTCGAGACAGTCCGCAAAAACACTGTCACAAGTAGAGAGGGACCCTGAGGTCACACCAGCATCGCGAAGGAGCTCCATGGGCCCCAAATCAACTCGAGATGAGGCCCGCTTCCCCTGCATTGACTCCAGAGCCATCCCCCGTTCCCCATCAAACACGACCTGAGGCTTGACTCCCTTTAGGCAACTCCAGAGGTTCCCCGAGAACAACGGGCCAAGTCTAGAGGAGTACCAAGTTCAGCAGAGCAACTCGAGGACTGCTCCGTGTACCCCAAATTGCCTCGAGATGAGAGCTGATTCCCTGGCTTAGACTCAAGACGTAGGCCACCTTTCCACAAGCCCCTCAAGAGGAGGCTTCTCTCAGCAATAGGTATGAGGGAGGGACCCTGAGATTGCTGCCTCAATGGGCATATACACCGAGAAGCCCTGACTCGAAAGGAGGCCGGGTTTCCTTGCAGTGGCTTGAATACAGTCTAGTCTTTCATCTCACAAGGTGAAGGGATGTCTGCACCACCTGTGGAGTCCCTAGAGAAAGCCCTAGTTCCCCGACGCCTTTCGACGGAATGCCTCACATGCCTCTGACACCTCGAGAGGCACGCAGAGCTCACTGCTTCAAAATTTGACGGAGCCTGACTCCTCTTGAACATTGACAGGAATCCCAGTATCCCTGTGGCTACTGGAAAGGGACCCTGGGTCTCCCGACTCACCTCGAGAAGCGTCCCTTTTGCCCTGCCAAGCCTCGAAGAGACTCCTGAGGTGTCCCTCGTAACTCGACAGGAGTCCTGACTTCGTTGAACAAACACGAGGGTTGAAGGGCCATCCCCGCCGTAAGTCGAGAATGTACCCCAGGTCCCCGCCGCAACTCGAGAAAAACCATGAGACTTCCCCCTCCAAGCGAGATGAGGCCCGATCCCCTGCACTGCATGCAGAGCAATTCCGTGAGCCCCCTGAAACATGTCAGGAGCCTCGACTTGCTTGATGGATGTCGAGACAGTCCGCAAAAACACTGTCACAAGTAGAGAGGGACCCTGAGGTCACACCAGCATCGCGAAGGAGCTCCATGGGCCCCAAATCAACTCGAGATGAGGCCCGCTTCCCTGCATTGACTCCAGAGCCATCCCCGTTCCCCATCAAACACGACCTGAGGCTTGACTCCCTTTAGGCAACTCCAGAGGTTCCCCGAGAACAACGGGCCAAGTCTAGAGGAGTACCAAGTTCAGCAGAGCAACTCGAGGACTGCTCCGTGTACCCCAAATTGCCTCGAGATGAGAGCTGATTCCCTGGCTTAGACTCAAGACGTAGGCCACCTTTCCACAAGCCCCTCAAGAGGAGGCTTCTCTCAGCAATAGGTATGAGGGAGGGACCCTGAGATTGCTGCCTCAATGGGCATATACACGAGAAGCCCTGACTCGAAAGGAGGCCGGGTTTCCTTGCAGTGGCTTGAATACAGTCTAGTCTTTCATCTCACAAGTGAAGGGATGTCTGCACCACCTGTGGAGTCCCTAGAGAAAGCCCTAGGTCCCCGACTCCTTTCGACGGAATGCCTCACATGCCTCTGACACCTCGAGAGGCACGCAGAGCTCACTGCTTCAAAATTTGACGGAGCCTGACTCCTCTTGAACATTGACAGGAATCCCAGTATCCCTGTGGCTACTGGAAAGGGACCCTGGGTCTCCCGACTCACCTCGAGAAGCGTCCCTTTTGCCCTGCCAAGCCTCGAAGAGACTCCTGAGGTGTCCCTCGTAACTCGACAGGAGTCCTGACTTCGTTGAACAAACACGAGGGTTGAAGGGCCATCCCCGCCGTAAGTCGAGAATGTACCCCAGGTCCCCGCCGCAACTCGAGAAAAACCATGAGACTTCCCCCTCCAAGCGAGATGAGGCCCGATTCCCCTGCACTGCATGCAGAGCAATTCCGTGAGCCCCCTGAAACATGTCAGGAGCCTCGACTTGCTTGATGGATGTCGAGACAGTCCGCAAAAACACTGTCACAAGTAGAGAGGGACCCTGAGGTCACACCAGCATCGCGAAGGAGCTCCATGGGCCCCAAATCAACTCGAGATGAGGCCCGCTTCCCCTGCATTGACTCCAGAGCCATCCCCCGTTCCCCATCAAACACGACCTGAGGCTTGACTCCCTTTAGGCAACTCCAGAGGTTCCCCGAGAACAACGGGCCAAGTCTAGAGGAGTACCAAGTTCAGCAGAGCAACTCGAGGACTGCTCCGTGTACCCCAAATTGCCTCGAGATGAGAGCTGATTCCCTGGCTTAGACTCAAGACGTAGGCCACCTTTCCACAAGCCCCTCAAGAGGAGGCTTCTCTCAGCAATAGGTATGAGGGAGGGACCCTGAGATTGCTGCCTCAATGGGCATATACACCGAGAGCCCTGACTCGAAAGGAGGCCGGGTTTCCTTGCAGTGGCTTGAATACAGTCTAGTCTTTCATCTCACAAGGTGAAGGGATGTCTGCACCACCTGTGGAGTCCCTAGAGAAAGCCCTAGGTCCCCGACTCCTTTCGACGGAATGCCTCACATGCCTCTGACACCTCGAGAGGCACGCAGAGCTCACTGCTTCAAAATTTGACGGAGCCTGACTCCTCTTGAACATTGACAGGAATCCCAGTATCCCTGTGGCTACTGGAAAGGGACCCTGGGTCTCCCGACTCACCTCGAGAAGCGTCCCTTTTGCCCTGCCAAGCCTCGAAGAGACTCCTGAGGTGTCCCTCGTAACTCGACAGGAGTCCTGACTTCGTTGAACAAACACGAGGGTTGAAGGGCCATCCCCGCCGTAAGTCGAGAATGTACCCCAGGTCCCCGCCGCAACTCGAGAAAAACCATGAGACTTCCCCCTCCAAGCGAGATGAGGCCCGATTCCCCTGCACTGCATGCAGAGCAATTCCGTGAGCCCCCTGAAACATGTCAGGAGCCTCGACTTGCTTGATGGATGTCGAGACAGTCCGCAAAAACACTGTCACAAGTAGAGAGGGACCCTGAGGTCACACCAGCATCGCGAAGGAGCTCCATGGGCCCCAAATCAACTCGAGATGAGGCCCGCTTCCCCTGCATTGACTCCAGAGCCATCCCCCGTTCCCCATCAAACACGACCTGAGGCTTGACTCCCTTTAGGCAACTCCAGAGGTTCCCCCGAGAACAACGGGCCAAGTCTAGAGGAGTACCAAGTTCAGCAGAGCAACTCGAGGACTGCTGCGTGTACCCCAAATTGCCTCGAGATGAGAGCTGATTCCCTGGCTTAGACTCAAGACGTAGGCCACCTTTCCACAAGCCCCTCAAGAGGAGGCTTCTCTCAGCAATAGGTATGAGGGAGGGACCCTGAGATTGCTGCCTCAATGGGCATATACACCGAGAAGCCCTGACTCGAAAGGAGGCCGGGTTTCCTTGCAGTGGCTTGAATACAGTCTAGTCTTTCATCTCACAAGGTGAAGGGATGTCTGCACCACCTGTGGAGTCCCTAGAGAAAGCCCTAGGTCCCCGACTCCTTTCGACGGAATGCCTCACATGCCTCTGACACCTCGAGAGGCACGCAGAGCTCACTGCTTCAAAATTTGACGGAGCCTGACTCCTCTTGAACATTGACAGGAATCCCAGTATCCCTGTGGCTACTGGAAAGGGACCCTGGGTCTCCCGACTCACCTCGAGAAGCGTCCCTTTTGCCCTGCCAAGCCTCGAAGAGACTCCTGAGGTGTCCCTCGTAACTCTGCAGGAGCTCATGTCTTCGTTGAACCAACACGAGGGTTGAAGGGCCATCCCCGCAGGTAATGTCGAGAATGATATCCCCAGGTCCCGACCCGCAACCTCTGAGAATAAAACACATGCATGACTTCCTCTCCTCCAAGCGAGATGTGGCCCCCCCCCGACTCCACCTTGCACTGCTATGCCCAGAGGCAATTTCCAAGCTGAAGCCCCTGAAACATAGTCAGGAGCCTCGCACTTGCTTGATGGATGTCGAGACAGTCCAGCCAAAAAAATCTGCTAACAAGTAGACGCCTGAGGTCACACCAGCATCGTGAAGGGCTCCACTGGGCCACTAATTCAACTCAGAGTAGGAGGCACGCTTCCCCTGACAATGCCACTCCAGGAGCGATTCCCCCAGTTCAACATCAAACACGATCCTGAGGTCTTGACTCACTCTTTAGGCAACTCCAGAGGTCTCCAACCCCGAAGTGTGCAGACCATACGGGCCCGAAGTCAATAGCAGGATGGTACACATGTTCAGCAGATAAGCACTCGTAGGACAGCTCCGGTGTACCCCAAATCTGCCATCTGAGTATGACAGCTGACATCCCTGCAATGAGACTCACACGACGTACTTGACCTAACATCTTTGCCACAATGCCCTCCACTAGACGAGCCCTTCTCATACAGGCATAGACACGCAATAGGATATAGGAGGCGAGGGATCCTGAGTTTGAGCAGGACCTCAAAATGGGAATATACACCAGAGCAGAAAAACCACATCGACAAAAAAAGAAGTCGCAAACGATGCCAGGCTTCTACCCTTGACAGTGTTGTGCTATGTATGCACTCATAGGATACTTATCATACTCACCATAGCGTTATAAGTGGATAGTACAGACACCCTAGCCCTGGTGGAGTCCCTGGAGAAAACACATCTAGGCCCACTGACCTTTCCTCGTTGTCGACACGAGAAATGCCATCACGATCGCCACTCTGACTACCCTATCTGAGAGGACACGCCCAGCATAGCAGCTCTCATGCTTCATACATATTTTTGACGAGAAGCCTGACTCTCATCTCTGAACATTGACAGGATTCCCAGTATCCCTGTGGCTACTGGGAAAGCGAGATCCCCTGGGTCTCAAAACAAACTCCCCGACTCACCTCGAGAAGCAGGTTCGCGTTATTGCCCTGCCAAGCCTCGAAGAGACTCCTGAGGTGTCCCTCGTACTAACTCGACAGGAGTCCTGACTTCGTTGAAGAACATCAACACGAGTGTTGAGAGACCGGACCCCATCCCCAGCCGATAAGTCGAGTAATTGTAACCGCCAGGTCCCCCTGCCATATCCCCGCCGACAAACTCGAGAAAAAACCACCGCGCCTAAGGAGATAAGGACTTTTACATTGCATCCTCCATAAAGCGAGATGAGGCCCGATTACCCCAGCAACTGCATGCCAAGACTCAATTCCGTGAGAACCCCCTTGAAACAACATGTCAGGAACCTTGCCTCGACTTGCTTGATGGATGTCGACGGACAGTCCGCACAAAAAACACTGCGTCACAAGTAGCTAGAGGGAGCCAGAGGCTGACCAACTACCACAAAGCATCGCGAAGGACCTCACAACATGCCTCTCACATGGGGACCCAAATCGAACCTCGAGAGAAAAATGAGGCCCAGCTTCCCCCTGCATTGACTACACAGAGCCATCGCCCGACTAGTCCGTTCCCCATCAAACACGAGATACCTTGAAGCCGCCTTGACTTTCCCTTTGAGGCAACTCCAGATGTTCCCCGAGAACAACGGGGGGCCCCACGTACTAGAGGAGCTAACCAAAGTTCAGCAGGCAGCACAACTCGAGGACTGCTCCGTTTGTACCTACCAAATTGCCTCGAGATGAGAGCTGATTCCCTGAGTCTTAGGACTGCAAGACGTAGGCCACCCTGTTCCACAAGCCCCTCAAGAGGAGGCTTCATCATACGTCAGCAATAGGTATGAGGGAGATTAGACCCCATTGAGATCTATGCTGCCCTCAATGGGCATATATACACCGAGAAGCCCCTCGACTCGAAAGGAGAGCCGGCTTTCCTATGCAGTGGCTTGAATACAGTCTAGTCTTTCATCTCACATCTGCTGATCTGGGATGTCTGCACCACCTGTGGATTGTCCCTAGAGAACAAGAACCAGTCCCCTCTAGAGCCCCCGACTTTCCTTTCGACGGAATGCCCTCACACATGCCTCTGACACCTCGAAGAGGCACGCAGAGCTCACTGCTATCAAAATTTGACGGAGCCTGACTCCTCTTGAACATTGACAGGAATCCCAGTATACCCCTGTGGCTACTGGAAAGGGACCCTGGGGTCTTCCCGACTCACCTCGAAGAAGACGTAACCTTCCTTTTGACCCCATGCCAAGCACTCGAAGAGGAACCTGCTCCTGAGGTGTCCCTCGTAACTCATTGACAAGCGAGTCCTGACTTTTAACGTTCGTGTAACCAAAACACGAGAAAAGGGAATTTGAATGGCCATTCCCCGGCCACTTCCCCCCCGCCGTAATAAGTACGAGAATGATACCCCAGGCTCCCAGGCCGCCGCAACTCGTAGTGTAGGGAAAAAACATGAGACTTTTTTCCCCGTTCCAAAAGCGAGATGAGGGCGCACGATCCCTTCCCTCCCGTGCACTCTGCATGCAGAGCAAATTTCCTCCCAGTCGAGGCCGGCCCCCCCTTGAAACATGTCAGGATCTCGACTTGCTTGATGGATGTCGAGACAGTCACGCAAAAACACTGTCACAAGTAGAGAGAGGGAACCCATGAGGTCACACCAGCAAGACCCATCGCGAAGTAGACTCCATGGCCCACAAACAAACTCGAGAATGAGGCCCCCCGCTTCCCCGCAAGAGAACTCAAACATCCAGAGCCATCCCCCGTTCCCCCATCCAAACACGGACCTGACGGCTTGACTACCTACCATCCCTTTAGCAACTAACTCCAGAATGTTCCTCCCCAGCCCCCGATAACAACGGGCCAAGGTCTAGAAGGAGTACCAAATTCGCAGGGCAACTCCGAAGGCTGCTCCGTTAAAACCCCCCAAATTGCGCCCTCACACCCACCCCCAAGTCAGAGATGAGAGCTGAAATCCCCGGCTTAGACTCAAACACGTAGGCCACCTTTCCACAAGCCCCTCAAGAGGAGGCTTCTCTCAGCAATAGGTATGAGGGAGGGACCCTGAGATTGCTGCCTCAATGGGCATATACACCGAGAAGCCCTGACTCGAAAGGAGGCCCGGGTTTCCTTGCAGTGGCTTGAATACAGTCTAGTCTTTCATCTCACAAGGTGAAGGGATGTCTGCACCACCTGTGGAGTCCCTAGAGAAAGCCCTAGGTCCCCGACTCCTTTCGACGGAATGCCTCACATGCCTCTGACACCTCGAGAGGCACGCAGAGCTCACTGCTTCAAAATTTGACGGAGCCTGACTCCTCTTGAACATTGACAGGAATCCCAGTATCCCTGTGGCTACTGGAAAGGGACCCTGGGTCTCCCGACTCACCTCGAGAAGCGTCCCTTTTGCCCTGCCAAGCCTCGAAGAGACTCCTGAGGTGTCCCTCGTAACTCGACAGGAGTCCTGACTTCGTTGAACAAACACGAGGGTTGAAGGGCCATCCCCGCCGTAAGTCGAGAGAATGTACCCCAGGTCCCCGCCGCAACTCGAGAAAAACCATGAGACTTCCCCCTCCAAGCGAGATGAGGCCCGATTCCCCTGCACTGCATGCAGAGCAATTCCGTGAGCCCCCTGAAACATGTCAGGAGCCTCGACTTGCTTGATGGATGTCGAGACAGTCCGCAAAAACACTGTCACAAGTAGAGAGGGACCCTGAGGTCACACCAGCATCGCGAAGGAGCTCCATGGGCCCCAAATCAACTCGAGATGAGGCCCGCTTCCCCTGCATTGACTCCAGAGCCATCCCCGTTCCCCATCAAACACGACCTGAGGCTTGACTCCCTTTAGGCAACTCCAGAGGTTCCCCGAGAACAACGGGCCAAGTCTAGAGGAGTACCAAGTTCAGCAGAGCAACTCGAGGACTGCTCCGTGTACCCCAAATTGCCTCGAGATGAGAGCTGATTCCCTGGCTTAGACTCAAGACGTAGGCCACCTTTCCACAAGCCCCTCAAGAGGAGGCTTCTCTCAGCAATAGGTATGAGGGAGGGACCCTGAGATTGCTGCCTCAATGGGCATATACACCGAGAAGCCCTGACTCGAAAGGAGGCCGGGTTTCCTTGCAGTGGCTTGAATACAGTCTAGTCTTTCATCTCACAAGTGAAGGGATGTCTGCACCACCTGTGGAGTCCCTAGAGAAAGCCCTAGGTCCCCGACTCCTTTCGACGGAATGCCTCACATGCCTCTGACACCTCGAGAGGCACGCAGAGCTCACTGCTTCAAAATTTGACGGAGCCTGACTCCTCTTGAACATTGACAGGAATCCCAGTATCCCTGTGGCTACTGGAAAGGGACCCTGGGTCTCCCGACTCACCTCGAGAAGCGTTCCTTTTGCCCTGCCAAGCCTCGAAGAGACTCCTGAGGTGTCCCTCGTAACTCGACAGGAGTCCTGACTTCGTTGAACAAACACGAGGGTTGAAGGGCCATCCCCGCCGTAAGTCGAGAATGTACCCCAGGTCCCCGCCGCAACTCGAGAAAAACCATGAGACTTCCCCCTCCAAGCGAGATGAGGCCCGATTCCCCTGCACTGCATGCAGAGCAATTCCGTGAGCCCCCTGAAACATGTCAGGAGCCTCGACTTGCTTGATGGATGTCGAGACAGTCCGCAAAAACACTGTCACAAGTAGAGAGGGACCCTGAGGTCACACCAGCATCGCGAAGGAGCTCCATGGGCCCCAAATCAACTCGAGATGAGGCCCGCTTCCCCTGCATTGACTCCAGAGCCATCCCCCGTTCCCATCAAACACGACCTGAGGCTTGACTCCCTTTAGGCAACTCCAGAGGTTCCCCGAGAACAACGGGCCAAGTCTAGAGGAGTACCAAGTTCAGCAGAGCAACTCGAGGACTGCTCCGTGTACCCCAAATTGCCTCGAGATGAGAGCTGATTCCCTGGCTTAGACTCAAGACGTAGGCCACCTTTCCACAAGCCCCTCAAGAGGAGGCTTCTCTCAGCAATAGGTATGAGGGAGGGACCCTGAGATTGCTGCCTCAATGGGCATATACACCGAGAAGCCCTGACTCGAAAGGAGGCCGGGCTTTCCTTGCAGTGGCTTGAATACAGTCTAGTCTTTCATCTCACAAGGTGAAGGGATGTCTGCACCACCTGTGGAGTCCCTAGAGAAAGCCCTAGGTCCCCGACTCCTTTCGACGGAATGCCTCACATGCCTCTGACACCTCGAGAGGCACGCAGAGCTCACTGCTTCAAAATTTGACGGAGCCTGACTCCTCTTGAACATTGACAGGAATCCCAGTATCCCTGTGGCTACTGGAAAGGGGACCCTGGGTCTCCCGACTCACCTCGAGAAGCGTCCCTTTTGCCCTGCCAAGCCTCGAAGAGACTCCTGAGGTGTCCCTCGTAACTCGACAGGAGTCCTGACTTCGTTGAACAACACGAGGGTTGAAGGGCCATCCCCGCCGTAAGTCGAGAATGTACCCCAGGTCCCCGCCGCAACTCGAGAAAAACCATGAGACTTCCCCCTCCAAGCGAGATGAGGCCCGATTCCCCTGCACTGCATGCAGAGCAATTCCGTGAGCCCCCTGAAACATGTCAGGAGCCTCGACTTGCTTGATGGATGTCGAGACAGTCCGCAAAAACACTGTCACAAGTAGAGAGGGACCCTGAGGTCACACCAGCATCGCGAAGGAGCTCCATGGGCCCCAAATCAACTCGAGATGAGGCCCGCTTCCCCTGCATTGATCTACCAGAGCCATTCCCCCGTAACTTTCCCCCTCCCGTCAAACACCGACCTGAAAGGCGACTCCCCTTTCAGGCAACGTCTCCCAGAGGTTCCCCCGAGAACAACGGGCCAAGTCTAGAGGAGTACCAAGTTTCAGCAGGAGCAAACGTCGAGGACTGCTCCGTTGTACCCCAAACTTGCCTCCGAGACGAGAGCTGATGATGATGATTCCCCTCCCAGGCCTTAAACTCAGAGAACGTGAGGCCCCAACATTCCACAAAGACCCCCTCAATAGGGAGACATCTCGCCACGCTAGCAATACGTATGAGGGAGGAACCCTGCCACCGCCCTGAATTGGGGCTTGCCCGGCAAACGGGCATATACACCCAGATAAGCCCGTGAGACTATCCGAAAAAAGGAGGCCGGGTTTTTATCCGTTGGCATGGTCCCTCCCCGCCAGTGTAATTTTTGAATACAGTTCTAACATCTTTCTCATCTCACAAGGTGAAGGGAAGTCTGCAACCGACCAGTTTGGAGTCAATCCTATATGAAAGCAACCCACTAGGTATCTCCCAATTCCCTTCGACCGGTGGAAGATTCCTCGACATGCGCTCTGACAATTAGTTACCGCCCGCAGAGGACACGCGAGAGCTCACCAGCTTCTTCTCAAACAATTTATGCGGAGTCCTGACCTCCTCTTGTAACATTTGACTCAGTAATCCGCATTATCCCTGGAGAGCTACTGGAACTAGGGACACTGTGAGGTCACCCGACTCACCTCGAGAAGCGTCTCCTTTAGCCCTCTGCCCTAGAGCCTCTCCGAAAGACTCCTGAGGTATTCCCTCCGTAACTACTCGACAGGACAACTGACTTCGTTGAACAAAGCGTGGACGCACGAATGGTTGTAAAGGGCCATCCCCGACGTAAGTTTCGGAGACACATTTTACCTGTCTCCTCACCCGCGACGCAACTTCGAGAAAAAACCATGAGATTTCCCCTCCAAGGCGAGGATGAGGCCCGATTTCCCGCTGCCTTGCATGCAGAGCAATCCGGTGAGAACCCATGAAACATTCAGTGACCTGCGTACTTGCTGATTGATGTCGAGAGAGGTCCGCAAAAACAATGTCACAGATTGAGTATAGAGAGGGTACCCTTGATGTCACACCAGGAACTATTCGCAAGGAGCCCATGGGAGACCCCAAATCAACTCCTAGGCATTAAGTGAGTAGACCCGCTTCCCCTGCATTGTACTCCAAGTAAGCCATACCCCATAACCAGACATTACCCCATCAAACACACACTGAGGGCTTGTCTAGTCCCTTAGGTGCGATCGACATCAGAGGTCATCCTCGGAGATATCACAAACTGGGCCCAAGTCTAAGATGAGTACCCAGTCATCAGAACCAGTAGCAACTCGAAGGACTGCTCCGTGTACCCGCAATATATGCCTTCGACAGACTGAAGCTGTTCCCTGGCTTAGCGGACTCAAGACGTAGGGGCCACCTTTCCACAAGCCGCTCATGAGGAGGCTTTCTCCACAAGCCAATACGTGTTTCTCGATGGAGGGTCAGGGACCCCCTCCTGATGATTGCCTTTTGCCTCCTATGTGAGGCATTTATTTCAAGCTCGAGAAAGATCCCTGGACACTATCGTAAAGGAGGCCTGGCGTTTCGCTTGCAGTATGGGACCGCGCTTGGTAATACTAGTCGTAAGTCTTCTTCTTCTCAACTAAGCTGAAGCAGGGATGTTTGCACCCTACGCTGTGGAGTAACCTAGAGAGAGGCCCCTAGGGGCACCCGTAAATCCTTTTCAGAGCGGAGATCCATACACATTAGCCCCTCTGGACACCTCTGCATGCAATGAGAGGTACAGTCGACTGATCTCCACTGCTTGTCAAAATATTTTAGACTTGGTGTTGCTCTGCATGAACTCTCCTATCCTTTGAACATTCCTCCCTCAAATCGATCTAGTTAATATGTGACTCTTTCATTCTACACCTGCTCCTTTGCTTCAATCGGATACCCTAGTGGGGTACTGGCAAAGTGGACCCTGGGTCTCCCGACTCACCTCGAGACTAGCGTCCCTTTTTGCCCTGCCAAGCCTCGAAGAGACTACCTGAGGAGTGGAGAAGCCTCCCTCGTAACCCGTAACTCGACAGGGATGTCCTGACTTCGTCGTTGGGAACTAGAAACGAGAAAAAACTTGAGGTGGGGGGGGCAATTGGAAGGGCCATCCCCGCCGGTACAAGTCAAGAGAATGTACCAACCGCAGGTCCCCCAGCTCGCAGAATCTGAGGAAAAATACCTATGAGACATCCTCCCTCCATGCGAGATGGATTGCACCTGTACTTGTCCTACCCTGGCACTGCATGCGAGTACGCAATTTGTGCCAGTGTGCCCCCTGAGAAACATGGTCGAAGTGAGCCTCCGAATTTGACAGCCTTGAGACATGGATGTCCGGAAAGACATGAGTACCGACAAAAAACTAAAATCTGTTCCGACAAGTTATAACAGAGGAAAACCCTGGAGCAGTCACGATTCAGCCAGCAATCGAGCGAAGGAGCCACCCAATTGGAGCCACGCAAATAAAGTCAATCTTCCGACGTCTATCATGACAGCTCCGCCACACTGCCAACAATCTCCCACTGAATTGACTCCATAAGCCACCTCCAGTTCCCCTTCAAACACGACCTCGAGGCTTATACTCACTTTAGGTGCAACATCCAGAGGTTTGGCCAATTCTGGGGAAGCAACACACGGCACCAAGTCTAGAACAAGAGTTGATTAAAAGGCAATTACAGTAGGATTGAATGCTACCAAGTTCAGGCAGAACAAACTAGCAGACGTGACTCGTTCTCCGGAGTACCAACCAGAATTGCCTCGAGAGCATGAAGTGAGCCCCTCTTGGTAACGTCCTGGCATGTAGACTCAATGATCTTAGGCCACTCCACTTTCCCACAATGCCCTCGTCAAGAGGAGGCTGCTCCTCTCTCGAGCAGTAAAGGTATCCGAGGGTCAGGAACGGTTGTAAGATCTGTCCCGCCTAGGATGCCTCCGCAATTGAGGGAGTCTTCACACCGAGCTGAGCCAGTAATGGTTATCTAGCCAATAGACAAAACCATTGTAATAAATCATCACAGGGGTGGGGGAACCTGTCTCGAAAGGAGTGACCCGGGTTTGGCTTCCTTGTGGCAAGTGGCCTTGAATACTCAGGTCTATCAGTCTTTCCAATCTTCATCTATTACACGCTGAGTCTGGGATGACCTCATCGAGGATTGTCGCCAGCTCGCAACACTGTGAGCCTGTAAGTCGCGTCCAAGAGAAACCAAGGCCTAGCGTCCCCAGAAGAGACGGATCTTCCGATTTCCGGACGGAATGCCTCACATGCACATACTCACACGCGAACCCGTCGAGAGGCCACGCGAGAGGCAACACTGCTTCAGCAATAATTTGACCATCTGATGCGTAGCCTGACTCTCCCTTCTTGAGACATTGACAGGATACCCATGTATCCCTGTGGCTACTGGAAAAGGGACCCCGAGGGGCTCCACCTACTGCACCGAACCACAATTCACCAGAATACGAGACAAGCGAGCCGTTCCTTTCAGCCAACTGCCATGGCTCGCTGCGAAAGCGGACACTGCCTGAGGTGTCCCTCGTTAACTCGACAGGAAACCTCCATGACTTTCGGTGTGAACCAGCTCGAGGGGCGTTGAAGGCGCCCAACGCCCGCCGTTAGTCGAGAATTGTAGCCCCAGGTCTCCCCGCCGCAAACCTCGATAAGACAATACAATCGACATACTTCCCCACCCTGCCAAGAGCCGGGATGAGGCACCGATTCCCTCGCGTGCACTCGAGTCATGCATGAGCATATCTCCCTTGATGTCCCCCGCTGAAACATGGTCCAGGAGCCCTCGGACTTGCCTTGATGAAAGATCGGAGATCAGTCCCGCAAAAACAACATCTGTCACCTAATTAGAGTGGAAGACCTCTGAGGTCACCACCAGGCCAATCCGGTCGAAGGAGCTCCACTTGAGACCTCCATAATCTACTCACGAGTAATGAGGCCCTCTTTCCCTGCATTTGTGACTTCTCAGTGTGGTCAGTTCCCCAGCTTCACCAATCCAGATTCATGTACTAACACTGTGGGGGACCTAATGACTCCCCTTTATGCAAACATCCAGAGGAGTTCCCGCAAGTAACCACGGTCGCCAAAGTCTAGACGGACAGTACCAAGATACTAGTAGAGCTATAGCAACTCGAGTACTGCTCCCTGTCTCCCAAAATTGCCTCTGAGAATTCGTGACAGCTGATTCCCTGGCTTAGAACATCCCGTACTTAGCCACCTTCCACAGCTGGTACCCTCATCAAGAAGGATGGCTCACATCAGCAATAGGAATGAGGGACAGAACCCTGAGATGCTGCCTCAATGGGCACATATACACCCGAGAAGCCCTGACTCGAAAGGAGGCCGGCTTTCCTTGCAGTGGCTTGAATACAGTCTAGTCTTTCATCTCACAAGGTGAAGGGATGTCTGCACCACCTGTGGAGTCCCTAGAGAAAGCCCTAGGTCCCCGACTCCTTTCGACGGAATGCCTCACATGCCTCTGACACCTCGAGAGGCACGCAGAGCTCACTGCTTCAAAATTTGACGGAGCCTGACTCCTCTTGAACATTGACAGGAATCCCAGTATCCCTGTGGCTACTGGAAAGGGACCCTGGGTCTCCCGACTCACCTCGAGAAGCGTTCCTTTTGCCCTGCCAAGCCTCGAAGAGACTCCTGAGGTGTCCCTCGTAACTCGACAGGAGTCCTGACTTCGTTGAACAACACGAGGGTTGAAGGGCCATCCCCGCCGTAAGTCGAGAATGTACCCCAGGTCCCCGCCGCAACTCGAGAAAAACCATGAGACTTCCCCCTCCAAGCGAGATGAGGCCCGATTCCCCTGCACTGCATGCAGAGCAATTCCGTGAGCCCCCTGAAACATGTCAGGAGCCTCGACTTGCTTGATGGATGTCGAGACAGTCCGCAAAAACACTGTCACAAGTAGAGAGGGACCCTGAGGTCACACCAGCATCGCGAAGGAGCTCCATGGGCCCCAAATCAACTCGAGATGAGGCCCGCTTCCCCTGCATTGACTCCAGAGCCATCCCCCGTTCCCCATCAAACACGACCTGAGGCTTGACTCCCTTTAGGCAACTCCAGAGGTTCCCCGAGAACAACGGGCCAAGTCTAGAGGAGTACCAAGTTCAGCAGAGCAACTCGAGGACTGCTCCGTGTACCCCAAATTGCCTCGAGATGAGAGCTGATTCCCTGCTTAGACTCAAGACGTAGGCCACCTTTCCACAAGCCCCTCAAGAGGAGGCTTCTCTCAGCAATAGGTATGAGGGAGGGACCCTGAGATTGCTGCCTCAATGGGCATATACACCGAGAAGCCCTGACTCGAAAGGAGGCCGGTTTCCTTGCAGTGGCTTGAATACAGTCTAGTCTTTCATCTCACAAGGTGAAGGGATGTCTGCACCACCTGTGGAGTCCCTAGAGAAAGCCCTAGGTCCCCGACTCCTTTCGACGGAATGCCTCACATGCCTCTGACACCTCGAGAGGCACGCAGAGCTCACTGCTTCAAAATTTGACGGAGCCTGACTCCTCTTGAACATTGACAGGAATCCCAGTATCCCTGTGGCTACTGGAAAGGGACCCTGGGTCTCCCGACTCACCTCGAGAAGCGTTCCTTTTGCCCTGCCAAGCCTCGAAGAGACTCCTGAGGTGTCCCTCGTAACTCGACAGGAGTCCTGACTTCGTTGAACAAACACGAGGGTTGAAGGGCCATCCCCGCCGTAAGTCGAGAATGTACCCCAGGTCCCCGCCGCAACTCGAGAAAAACCATGAGACTTCCCCCTCCAAGCGAGATGAGGCCCGATTCCCCTGCACTGCATGCAGAGCAATTCCGTGAGCCCCCTGAAACATGTCAGGAGCCTCGACTTGCTTGATGGATGTCGAGACAGTCCGCGCAAAAACACTGTCACAAGTAGAGAGGGACCCTGAGGTCACACCAGCATCGCGAAGGAGCTCCATGGGCCCCAAATCAACTCGAGATGAGGCCCGCTCCCCTGCATTGACTCCAGAGCCATCCCCCGTTCCCCATCAAACACGACCTGAGGCTTGACTCCCTTTAGGCAACTCCAGAGGTTCCCCGAGAACAACGGGCCAAGTCTAGAGGAGTACCAAGTTCAGCAGAGCAACTCGAGGACTGCTCCGTGTACCCCAAATTGCCTCGAGATGAGAGCTGATTCCCTGGCTTAGACTCAAGACGTAGGCCACCTTTCCACAAGCCCTCAAGAGGAGGCTTCTCTCAGCAATAGGTATGAGGGAGGGACCCTGAGATTGCTGCCTCAATGGGCATATACACCGAGAAGCCCTGACTCGAAAGGAGGCCGGGTTTCCTTGCAGTGGCTTGAATACAGTCTAGTCTTTCATCTCACAAGGTGAAGGGATGTCTGCACCACCTGTGGAGTCCCTAGAGAAAGCCCTAGGTCCCCGACTCCTTTCGACGGAATGCCTCACATGCCTCTGACACCTCGAGAGGCACGCAGAGCTCACTGCTTCAAAATTTGACGGAGCCTGACTCCTCTTGAACATTGACAGGAATCCCAGTATCCCTGTGGCTACTGGAAAGGGACCCTGGGTCTCCCGACTCACCTCGAGAAGCGTTCCCTTTTGCCCTGCCAAGCCTCGAAGAGACTCCTGAGGTGTCCCTCGTAACTCGACAGGAGTCCTGACTTCGTTGAACAACACGAGGGTTGAAGGGCCATCCCCGCCGTAAGTCGAGAATGTACCCCAGGGTCCCGCCGCAACTCGAGAAAAACCATGAGACTTCCCCCTCCAAGCGAGATGAGGCCCGATTCCCCTGCACTGCATGCAGAGCAATTCCGTGAGCCCCCTGAAACATGTCAGGAGCCTCGACTTGCTTGATGGATGTCGAGACAGTCCGCAAAAACACTGTCACAAGTAGAGAGGGACCCTGAGGTCACACCAGCATCGCGAAGGAGCTCCATGGGCCCCAAATCAACTCGAGATGAGGCCCGCTTCCCCTGCATTGACTCCAGAGCCATCCCCCGTTCCCCATCAAACACGACCTGAGGCTTGACTCCCTTTAGGCAACTCCAGAGGTTCCCCGAGAACAACGGGCCAAGTCTAGAGGAGTACCAAGTTCAGCAGAGCAACTCGAGGACTGCTCCGTGTACCCCAAATTGCCTCGAGATGAGAGCTGATTCCCTGGCTTAGACTCAAGACGTAGGCCACCTTTCCACAAGCCCCTCAAGAGGAGGCTTCTCTCAGCAATAGGTATGAGGGAGGGACCCTGAGATTGCTGCCTCAATGGGCATATACACCGAGAAGCCCTGACTCGAAAGGAGGCCGGCTTTCCTTGCAGTGGCTTGAATACAGTCTAGTCTTTCATCTCACAAGGTGAAGGGATGTCTGCACCACCTGTGGAGTCCCTAGAGAAAGCCCTAGGTCCCCGACTCCTTTCGACGGAATGCCTCACATGCCTCTGACACCTCGAGAGGCACGCAGAGCTCACTGCTTCAAAATTTGACGGAGCCTGACTCCTCTTGAACATTGACAGGAATCCCAGTATCCCTGTGGCTACTGGAAAGGGACCCTGGGTCTCCCGACTCACCTCGAGAAGCGTCCCTTTTGCCCTGCCAAGCCTCGAAGAGACTCCTGAGGTGTCCCTCGTAACTCGACAGGAGTCCTGACTTCGTTGAACAAACACGAGGGTTGAAGGGCCATCCCCGCCGTAAGTCGAGAATGTACCCCAGGTCCCCGCCGCAACTCGAGAAAAACCATGAGACTTCCCCCTCCAAGCGAGATGAGGCCCGATTCCCCTGCACTGCATGCAGAGCAATTCCGTGAGCCCCCTGAAACATGTCAGGAGCCTCGACTTGCTTGATGGATGACGAGAACATCCTCAAAATCCCTGTCACAAGTAGAGAGAGGAGACCCTTAAGTCACACCAGCATCGCAAGAGAGCTCCATGGCCCCAAATCTACTCGAGATGAGGCCCGCTTCCCCCCTTCTTGACTCCATAGCCATCCCATTCCCCATCAATACATCAAACCCGACCTTAGGCTGACTCCCTTTATGCAACTCCCAAGGTTACCCGGAGAACACCGGGGCCATAAGTCTAGACGAGTGACCAAGGGGGGGGGGGGTTCGAGTCAGAGCAAGGGGTGGTCGTGACTGCTCCGTGTACCCCAAAAAGCGTCGGAATGAGAGCACTGATTCCCTGAGGTCGTACGACACGAATGACGTCAGGTGCCCACTCCCTTTCCATGGCGATAGCCCTCGTCACACCGAGGAGGTCGCTACTCTCAGGTAGGCAATTAGGTATGAGGGACAAATGCAACCCTGTGATGAATTGCTGTCCTAGAGGCGGTATCAGTGGCGGGCATAGAGCACCGAGAGCAAGCCACTGATCTGACTTCGAAAGTGTGAGAGCCCCGGGTTTTTCCTTGGCAGTGCCTGACTACCTTAGTCGTTGCTCTTTCCTCTCACAAAGCAGAGATGATATGGACGTATCTCACACCACGCCGTGTGGAGGAGTCTCCCAAGTAGAGAAAGCTCCTAGGTGCCCCATGACTATTCTCTTTTCGACGGAATGCCTCACATGCATCCTGACACCACGAGAAGGCAACGCAGGAGACGTCTACTGCTTTTTCCTTCACAATATTGACAGAATGCCTGACTCCTCTATGACACAATTGCCTAGGATTCCCACACATCCCCCTTTCGGGCTATCTGGAAATGGCCCCTGGTTCGCTCCCGACTCATCGCGACAGTAGAAGCGCCGCCCTTTTTTTGCCCTGCCAAGCCTCGAAGATGACTCCTGGACGTGTCCCTTCGTAACTCGATCAGGTAGTCCTGACTTCGTTTGAACAAATACCAGAGGCTAAGGGGCCATCCCCCGCCGTAGAGTGGCTGAGAATGTACCCCAGTGTACCACCGCCGCAGCAACTCGAGAAAAACTGATATGAGAGACTTCCTCCCTCCAAGCGAGATGAGATGAACCCTGACGGTGCGCCCAGGTTCCCTGTCCGACATGCAAGTGCAGTGTTCAGAGCAATTCCGGGCATGACGTCCCCCTGAAAAACATGTCTGGTGCGGCCTCGACTGCTGCTTGATGGGATGTCGAGACAGTCGCGCAAAATCCACGTGTCACATAGTAGAGAGGGACCCTGAGGGTCAATATCACCAGCATACGCGAAGGAGCATCCGTTGGGCGCCAAATCAACTCGAAGATGAGGCACCCGACCGCTTTCCCGTGGCATTGACTCCAGAGAACCATCACCCCCCGTTCCCCACATCCAAAACACGACCCTGATGCTTGACTCCCTTTAGGCAACTCCAGAGGTCTTCCCGCGAGGGTGACGAACGAACGGGCCAAGTCTAGATCGAGTACCAAGGTTCAGCAGAGCAATCGAAGGACTCGCTCCGTGTACCCCAACATTCGCCATCGAGATGAGAGCTGATTCCCTGGCTTAGCTCCTCAAGACAATTTAGGCCATCCTTTTCGCTCACAAGGGCCCCCTACAAGGCGGAGGCTTCTCCTCACGGCAATACGTATTAGGAGGTATAGGGACCCTGAGGATTGCTGCTCATCAATGGCGCATATACACCGAGAAGCACCTGACTTCCGAAAGTAGAGGCCCCGTCCGGATTTCCTTCGCAGTGGCTTGAATGACAGTCTAGTCTTTTCATCTCACAAGGTGAAGGGATGGCGTCTGCACCACGCAGGTCGCGAGTAGTACCCTAGAGAAAGCCCTAGGTCCCCGACTCCTTTCAGGAGGACGGAATGCCTTCACATGGACACGGAGCGCGGGCCTCTACCAATGACACGCACACTCGAGAGGCACGCAGAGCTCACTGCTTCAAAATTTGACGGAGCCTGACTCCATCTTGAACATTGACGACAGTGGAATCCCCCCAGTATCCCTGTGGGCTACTGGAAAGGGACCCTGGGTTCTCCCTCGTCTCACCGTCGAGAAAGGCGTCCCTTTTGCCCTGCCATAAGCCTCGAAGAGACTTCCCTAGGGGGTGGGGTGCCTCGTGAACTCTGACAGGACTACCTGACTTCGTTGAACAAACACGAGGGGTTGAAGGGTCCATATAGGGCCCAGTTGTTACCCAAACGCCCGCTTTCCGGCCCCAAGCCTGTAAGTCGACGAATGTCGCACCAACCAGGAATCCAGCTTCTCATCCTCGCAGACCGCCGCAACTCAGAGAAAAACCAATGAGACTTCTTGCCGCCTCCAAGAGCGAGATGAAGCCCGATTTCCCCTGCACTGCATGCAGAGCAATTCCGTGAGCCCCCTGAAACATGTCGAGGAGCCTCGACTTGCTTGATGGATGTCGAGACAGTCCGCAAAAAACACTGTCACAAGTAGAGAGAGGGACCCTGAGGTCACACCAGCATTGCGAAGGAGCTCCATGGGCGCCCCAAATCAAACTCGAGATGAGGCCCGCTTCCCCTGCATTGACTCCAGAGCCATCCCCCGTTCCCCATCAAAACACGACCTGAGGCTTGACTCCCTTTAGGCAACTCCAGAGGTTCCCCCGGAGAACAACGGGCCAAGTCTAGAGGAGTACCAAGTTCAGCAGAGCAACTCGAGGACTGCTCCGTGTACCCCAAATTGCCTCGAGATGAGAGCTGATTCCCTGGCTTAGACTCAAGACGTTAGTAGGGCCACCTAATTTCCACTAAGTGCGCCTCAAGAGTGGAGGGCTTCTTCTCTCAGCAATAGGTATGAGGGAGCGGGACCCTGAAATTGCTGCCTCAATGGGCATATACACCGAGAAGGAAAACCCCTTGACTCGAAAGGAGGCCGTTTGTTTCCATTGCAGTGGCTTGAATACAGTCTAGTCTTTCATCTACAAGGTGAACGGGATGTCTGCACCACCTGTGGAGTCCCTAGTAGAAAGCCCTAGGTCCCCCGACTCCTTTCGACGGAAAGCCTCACATGCCTCTGACACCTCGAGAAAGGCACGCAGAGCTCACTGCTTCAAGAAAATTTGACCGAGCTCTGACTCCTCTTGAACATTGACAGGAATCCAGTATCCCTGTGGCTACTGGCTAAAGGGACCCTGGGTCTCCGACTCACCTCGAGAAGCGTCCCTTTTGCCCTGCCAAGCCTCGAAGAGACTCCTGAGGTTTGTCCCTCGTAACTCGACAGGACTCCTGACTTCGTTGAACAAACACGAGGGTTGAAGGGTCCAATCCCCGAAGCCGTAAGTCGTGAGGAGAATGTACCCCAGGGGTGTCCCCGCCGCAACTCGAGGAAAAACAATGAGACTTCCCCCTCCAAGCGACGGATGAGGCCCGATTCCCCCTGCACTGCATGCAGAGCAAATTCCGTGGGAGTCCCCTGAAACATGTCAGGGAGCCTCGACTTGCTTTGATTGGATTGTATCGACAGTGACAGTCCGCGCAAAAAAAGCACTGTCACAAGTAGAGAGGGACCCCTGAGGTCACACCAGCATCGCGAAGGAAGCTCCATGGGCCCCAAAATCAACTCGAGATGAGGCCCCGCTTTTCCCCTGCATTGACTCCAAGAGCCATCCCCAAGTTCCCCATCAAACACGACCTGAGGCTTGACTTCCCTTTAGGCAAATCCAGAGGTTCCCGAGAACAACGGGCTACAGTCTAGAGGAGTACCAAGTTCAGCAGAGCACTCGAGGACTGCTCCGTGTACACCAAATTGCCTCGAGATGAGGAGCTGATTCCCTGGCTTAGACTCAAGACGTAGGCCACCTTTCCACAAGCCCCTCAAGAGGAGGCTTCTCTCAGCAATAGGTATGAGGGAGGGACCCTGAGATTGCTGCCTCAATGGGCATATACCACCGAGAAAGCCCTGACTCGAAAGGAGGCCGGGTTTCCTTGCAGTGGCAATTTGAATACAGTCTAGTCCCTTTCATCTCACTAAGGTGAAGGGATGTCTGCACCACCTGTGAGAAAGTCCCTAGAGAAAGATCCCTAGGTCCCCGACTCCTTTCGACGGAATGCCTCACATGCCTCTGACACCTTCGAGAAGCACGCAGAGCTCACTGCTTCAAAATTTGGACGGAGCTGATCTTCTCTTTGAACATTGACAGGAATCCCAGTATCCCTGTGGCTACTGGAAATGGGACCCTGGGTCTCCCGACTCACCTCGAGAAGCGTCACCCCTTTTGCCCTGCCAAGCCTCGAAGAGACTCCTGAGAGTGTGTCCCTCAGATTAACTCGACAGGACGTCCTCCTGACTTCGTTGAACAAACACGTAGATTTGAGGGGTGATAGGGCCATCCCCGCCGTAAGTCGATGAGAATGTACCCCAGGTCCCCCCTCCCGCAACTCGAGAAAAAACAATGAGACTTCCCCTCCATAGCGGAGATGAGGCTTCCGATTCCCCATGCCTGCACTGCATGCAGAGCAATTCCGTGAGCCCCCTGAAACATGTCAGGAGCGCCTCGACAACGACTTGCTTGATGGATGTCGAGACAGTCCGCAAAAACACTTGTCACAAGTAGAGAGGGACCCTGAGGTCAGACACCAGCATCGGAGGGCGCGAAGGAGCTCCATGGGCCCCAAATCAACGTCGAGATGAGGCCCGCTTCCCCTGCATTGACTCCAGAGCCATCCCCCGTTCCCCATCAAACACGACCTGAGGCTTGACTCCCCTTTAGGGCAACTCCAGAGGTTCCCGGAGATGACAACGGGCCAAGTCTAAGACGAGTACCAAAAGTTCAGCAGAGCAACTCGAGGACTGCTCCGTGTACCCCAAATTGCCTCGAGATGAGAGCTGATTCCCTGGCTTATAGACTCAAAGACGTAGGCCACCTTCCACAAGCCCCTCAAGAGGAGGCTTCTGACTCGAGCAATAGGTATGAGGAGAGGGACCCTGAGAATTGCTGCCCCGGGGGGGTGGGGGGGGGGGGGGGGGGGGGGGGGGGGGGGGGGCTCAATGGGCATATACACCGAGAATCCCTGACTCGAAAGGAGGCCGGGTTTTTTCCTTGCATGGCTTAGAATACAGTTCTAGTCTTTCATCTCACAAGGTGAAGGGATGTCTGCACCACGCTGTGGAGTCCCTAGAGAAAGCCCAGGTCCTCCCGACTCCTTTCGACGGAATGCCTCACATGCCTCTGACACCCTCTGAGAGCGCACGCAGAGCTCACTGCTTCAAAATTGTGACGGAGCTCGCTGACTCCTCTTTCGAACATTGACGGTTGAATCCCATATCCCTGTGGCTTACTGGAATCGGGGACCCTGGGTCTCCCGAGCTATTCACCATCGAGAAGCGTCCCTTTTGCCCTGCCCAAGCCTCGAAGAGACTCCTGAGGTGTCCCTCATAACTCGACAGGACTCTTGACTTCGTTGAACAACACGAGGGTTTGAAGGGCCATCCCCGTGGCCGCGTAAGTCGGGAATGTAACCCCAGGTCCCCGCCGCAACTCGAGAAAAACAATGAGACGTTTCCTTCCCCCTTCCAAGCGAGATGAGGAGCCCGATTCCCCTGCACTGCATGCAGAGCAATTCCGTGAGCCCCCTGGAAACATGTCCAAGGAGCTCGACTCTTGCTTGATGGATGTCGAGACAGTCCGCAAAAACACTGTCACAAGTAGAGAGGATACCCTGAGGTCACACTCAGCATCGCGCGAAGGAGCATTCCATTGGCCCCAAATCAACATCGAGATGAGACCCGCTTCCCCTGCATTGACTCCAGACAGCCATCCCCCGTTCCCCATCAAACACGACCTGAGGCTTGACTCCTTTTAGGCAACTCAGACAGGTTCCCCAGAGAACAACGGGCCAAGTCTAGACGAGACTACCAAGTTCAGCAGAGCAACTCGAGAGATGCTTCTCCGTGTACCCCAAATTGCCTCGAGTATGAGAGCTGATTTCCCTGGCTTAGACTCAAGACGTAGGCCACCTTTCCACAAGCCCCTCAAGAGGAGGCTTCTCTCAGTCTAATAGGTATGAGGGAGGACCCTGAGATTGCTGCCTCAATGGGCAATATACACCGAGAAGCCCTGACTCGAAAGGAGAGCCGGCTTTCCTTGCAGTGGCTTGAATACAGTCTAGTCTTTCATCTCACAAGTGTGGTAAGGGATTGTGCCTGCACCACCTGTGGAGTCCCTAGAGAAAGCCCTAGGTCCCCGACTCCTTTCGACGGAATGCCTCACATACCTCTGACACCTCGAGAAGCACGCAGAGCTCACTGCTTCAAAATTTGACGGAGCCTGACTCCTCTTGAACATTGACAGGAATCCCAGTATCCCTGTGGCTACTGGAAAGGGACCCTGGGATGTCTCCCCGACATCAACCTCGAGAAGCGTCCCTTTTGAGACCTGTAAGTGCGGCCAAGCCCTCGAAGAGACTTCCTGAGAGTGTCCCTCGTAACTCGACAGGAGTCCTGACTTCGTTGAACAAACACGAGGGGTTGAAGGGCCATCCCCGCCGTAAGTCGAGAATGTACCCCAGGTCCCCCGCCGCAACTCGAGAAAACAATGAGACTTCCCCCTCCAAGCGAGATGAGTGCCCGATTCCCCACCCCTGCACTGCATGCAGAGCAATTCCGTGAGCCCCCTGAAACATGTCAGAGAGCCATTCGACTTGCTTGATGGATGTCGAGACAGTCCGCAAAAACACTGTCACAAGTAGAAGGGACCCCTGAGGTCACACCAGCATTGCTGAAGAGCTCCATGGGTCTCCCCAAATCACTCGAGATGAGTGCCCGCTTCCCCTGCATTGACTCCAGAGCCATCCCCCGTTTCCCCATCAAACACGACCTGAGGCTTTGACTCCCTTAGGCAACTCCAGAGGTTTCCCCGAGAACAACGGGCCAAGTCTAGATGGTGTACCAAGTTTCAGCAGAGGCAACTCGAGGACTGCTCCGTGTACCCCAAATTGCCTCGAGATGAGAGCTGATCCCGCCCTGGCTTAGCTTAACTCAAGACTAGGCCACCTTTCCACAAGCCCCTCAAGAGGGGCTTCTCTCAGCAATAGTATGAGAGGAGGGACACTGAGATTGCTGCCTCCAATGGGCATATACACCGAGAAGCCCTGACTCGAAAGGAGGCCGCATTTACTTGCTACCTTGCAGTGGCTTGAATACAGTCTAGTCTATTTTCATCTCACAAGCCTGAAGGGATGTCTGCACCACCTGTGGAGTCCCTAGAGAGAAAGCCCTAGGTCCCCCGACTCTCTTTCGAATCCGGAAATGCCTCACATGCCTCTTTTTGGTGGGGACACCTCGAGAAGCACGCAGAGCTCACTGCTTCAAAATTTGAACGCAGCCTGACTCCTCTTGATAAACATTGACATGGAATCCCAGTAATACCCTGTGGCTACTGGAAAGGGACCCTGGGTCTCTCCCGACTCACCTCGAGAAGCGTTCCTTTTTGCCCTGCCAAGCCTCGAAGAGACTCCTGAGGTGTCCCTCGTAACTCGACAGGAGTCCTGACATTCGTTGAACAAACACGAGGGGTTGAAGGGCCATCCCCGCCGTAAGTCGAGAATGTACCTCCAGGTCCCCCGCCGCAACTCGAGAAAAACCATGAGACTTCCCCTCACAAAGCGAGATGAGGCCCGATTCCCCTGCACTGCATGCAGAGCAATTCCGTGAGCCCCCTGAAACATGTCAGGAGCCTCGACTTGGCTTGATGGATGTCGAGAACAGTCCGCAAAAACACTGTCACAAGTAAGAGAGGGACCCTACGAGGTCACACCACGCATCCGCGAAGGAGCTCCATGGGCCCCTAATCAACTCGAGATGGAGGCCCGCTTCCCCTGCATTGACTCCAGAGCCATCCCCCCGTTACTCCCATCAAAACGGCTGAGGCTTGACTCCCTTTAAGGCCAACTCCAGAAGGTTCCCCGTAGAACAACGGGCAAAGTCTAGAGGAGTACCAAGTTCTAGCAGAGCAACTCGAGGACCTGCTCGTGTACCCCAAATTGCCTCGAGATGAGGCAGCTGATTCCCTGGCTTAGACTCAAGACGTAGGCCCCCCACCTATTTCCACAAGCCCCTCAAGAGGAGGCTCCTCTCTCAGCTTCAATACGGTCCCCCCAGAGGGAGGGACCCTGAGATTGCTGCCTCAATGGCTTCCTCATATACACCGAGAAGCCCTGACTCGAAAGGAGCTCCGTTTTTGTTTTTACCACCCACCCCCCCCCCCCACCCCCCCCCCCCATTCCTTTTTTTTTTTTTTTTTGCAGTGGCTTGAATACAGTCTAGTCTCTTTCATCTCACAAGCTGAAAGGATGTCTGCACCACCTGTGGAGTCCCTAGAGAAAGACCCTAGGTCCCCGACTCCTTTCGACGGAATGCATCACTGCCTCTGACATTCCTTCCTCGTCGAGTAAGCAGGCACGAGCAGCTGCAGCTCACTGCTTTCAAAAATTTGACGAGAGCCTGACTCCTCTTGAACATTGACAGGAATCCCAGTATCCCTGTGGCTACTGGAAAGGGACCTGGGTCTTCCCGACTCACCTCGAGAAGCGTTATCCCTTTTGCCCCCTGCCAAGCCTCGAAGAGACTCTTGCGGTGAGGTTCTGGGGGTTGTCCCTCGTTTAACTCGAACAGGAGTCCTGACTTCGTTGATAACCAACAACGAGTGTTGAAGGGCCATCCCCGCCGTTTAAGTTTTTTTTTTTCTCGGAAATGTACCCCAGGTCCCCGCCGCAACTCGAGAAAAAACCATTGAGACTTCCCCCTCCAAGCGAGATGAGGCCCGATTTCCCCTGCACTGCATGCAGAGCAATTCCGTGAGCCCCCTGAAACATGTCAGGAGCCTCGACTTGCTTGATGGATGTCGAGACAGTCCGCAAAAACACTGTCACTAGTAGAGAGGGACCCTGAGGTCACACCAGCATCGCGAAGGAGCTCCATGGGCCCCAAATCAACTCGAGATGAGGCCCGCTTCCCCTGCATTGACTCCAGAGCCATCCCCCGTTCCCATCAAAACACGACTGAGGCTTGACTCCCTTTAGGCAACTCCAGAGGTTCCCCGAGAACAACGGGGCACCAAGTCTAGAGGAGTACCAAGTTCAGCAGAGCAACGCGAGGACTGCTCCGTGTACCCAAAATTGCCTCGAGATGAGAGCTGATTTCGACTGGCTTAGACTCAAGACGTAGGCCACCTTTCCACAAGCCCTCAAGAGGAGGCTTCTCTCAGCAATAGTATGAGGGAGGGACCCTGAGATTGCTGCCTCAATGGGCTATACACCGAGAAGCCCTGACTCGAAAAGGAGGCATCTAGGCTTTCCTTGCAGTGGCTTGAATACAGTCTAGTCTTTCATCTCACAAGCTGAAGGGATGTCTGCACCACCTGTGGAGTCCCTAGAGAAAGCCCTAGGTCCCCGACTCCTTTCGACGGAATGCCTCACATGGCTCTGACACCTCGAGAGGCACGCAGAGCTCACTGCTTCAAAATTTGACGGAGCCTGACTCCTCTTGAACATTGACAGGAATCCCAGTATCCCTGTGGCTACTGGAAAGGGACCCTGGGTCTCCCGACTCACCTCGAGAAGCGTTCCTTTTGCCCTGCCAAGCCTCGAAGAGACTCCTGAGGTGTCCCTCGCAACTCGACAGGAGTCCTGACTTCGTTGAACCAACACGAGGGTTGAAGGGCCATCCCCGCCGTAAGTCGAGAATGTACCCCAGGTCCCCGCCGCAACTCGAGAAAAACCATGAGACTTCCCCCTCCTAAGCGAGATGAGGACTCCCGATTCACCCTGCACTGCATGCAGAGCAATTCCGTGAGCCCCCTGAAACATGTCAGGAGCCTCGACTTGCTTGATGGATGTCGAGACAGTCCGCAAAAACACTGTCACAAGTAGAGAGGGACCCTGAGGTCACACCAGCATCGCGAAGGAGCTCCATGGGCCCCAAATCAACTCGAGATGAGGCCCGCTTCCCCTGCATTGACTCCAGAGCCATCTCCCCGTTCCCCCATCAAACACGACCCTGAGGCTTGACTCCTTTAGGCAACTCCAGAGGTTCCCCGTGAGAACAGACGGGGCCAAGTCTAGAGGAGTACCAAGTTCAGCAGAGCAACTCGAGGACTGCTCCGTGTACCCCAAATTGCCTCGAGATGAGAGCTGATTCCCTGGCTTAGACTCAAGACGTAGGCCACCTTTCCACAAGCCCCTCAAGAGGTAGGCTTCTCTCAGCAATAGGTATGAGGGAGGGACTGAGATTGCTGCCTCAATGGGCAATATACACGAGAAGCCCTGACTCGAAAGGAGGCGGCTTTCCTTGCAGTGGCTTGAATACAGTCTTTAGTCTTTCATCTCACAAGCTGAAGGGATGTCTGCACCACCTGTGGAGTCCCTAGAGAAAGCCCTAGGTCCCCGACTCTTTCGCGACGGAATGTCCTCACATGCCTCTGACACCTCGAGAGGCACGCAGAGCTCACTGCTTCAAAATTTGACGGGCCTGACTCCTCTTGAACGTTGACAGGAATCCCAGTATCCTGTGGCTACTGGAAATGGGACCCTGGGTCTCCGACTTCACCTCGAGAAGCGTTTCGTTGCCCTGCCAAGCCTCGAAGAGACTCCTGAGGTTGTCCCTCGTAACTCGACAGGAGTCCTGACTTCGTTGAACCAACACGAGGGTTGAAGGTGCCATCCCCGCCGTAAGTCGAGAATGTACCCCAGGTCCCCGCCGCAACTCGAGAAAAAAAACCATGAGACTTCCCCCCTCCAAGCGAGATGAGGCCCGATTCCCCTGCACTGCATGCAGAGCAATTCCGTGAGCCCCCTGAAACATGTCAGGAGCCTCGACTTGCTTGATGGATGTCGGACAGTCCGCAAAAACACTGTCACAAGTAGAGAGGGACCCTGAGGTCACACCAGCATCGCGAAGGAGCTCCATGGGCCCCAAATCAACTCGAGATGAGGCCCGCTTCCCCTGCATTGACTCCAGAGCCATACCCCGTTCCCCATCAAACACGACCTGAGGCTTGACTCCCTTTAGGCAACTCCAGAGGTTCCCCGAGAACAACGGGCCAAGTCTAGAGGAGTACCAAGTTCAGCAGAGCAACTCGAGGACTGCTCCGTGTACCCAAATTGCTCGAGATGAGAGCTGATCCTGGCTTAGACTCAAGACTTAGGCCACCTTTCCACAAGCCCCTCAAGAGGAGGCTTCTCTCATGCAATAGGTATGAGGGGGGAGGGACCCTGAGATTGCTGCCTCAATGGGCAATATACACCGAGAAGCCCTGACTCGAAAGGAGGCCGGCTTTCCTTGCAGTAGGCTTTTGAATACAGTCTAGTCTTTCATCTCACAAGTGAAGGGATGTCTGCACCACCTGTGGAGTCCTAGAGAAAGCCCTAGGTCCCCGACTCCTTTCGAGGAATGCTCACATGCCTCTGACACCTCGAGAGGCACGCAGAGCTCACTGCTTCAAAATTTGACGGAGCCTTGACTCCTCTTGAACATTGACAGGAATCCCAGTATCCCTGTGGCTGACTGGAAAGGGACCTGTTGGGTCTCCCGGACTCACCTCGAGAAGCGTTCCTTTTGCCCCTGCCAAGCCTCGAAGAGACTCCTGAGGTGTCCCTCGTAACTCGACAGGAGTCCTGACTTCGTTGAACCAACACGAGTGGTTGAAGGCCATCCCCACCGTAAGTCGAGAATGTACCCCAGGTCCCGCCCGCAACTCGAGAAAAACAATGAGACTTCCCCCCTCCAAGCGAGATGAGGCCCGATTCCCCTGCACTGCATGCAGAGCAATTCCGTGAGCCCCCTGTAAAACATGTCAGGAGCCTCGACTTGCTTGATGGATGTCGAGACAGTCCGCCAAAAACACTGTCACAAGTAAGAGGGACCCTGAGGTCACACCAGCATCGCGAAGGAGATCCATGGGCCCCAAATCAACTCGAGATGAGGCCCGCTTCCCCTGCATTGACTCCAGAGCCATACCCCGTTCCCCATCAAAACACGACCTGAGGCTTGACTCCCTTTAGGCAACTCCAGAGGTTCCCCGAGAAACAACGGGCCAAGTCTAGAGGAGTACCAAGTTCAGCAGAGCAACTCGAGAGGACTGCTCCGTGTACCCCAAATTGCCTCGAGATGAGAGCTGATTCCTGGCTTAGACTCAAGACGTAGGCCACCTTTCCACAAGCCCTCAAGAGGAGGCTTCTCTCAGCAATAGGTATGAGGGAGGGACCCTGAGATTGCTGCCTCAATGGGCATATACACCGAGAAGCCCTGACTCGAAAGGAGGCCGGCTTTCCTTGCAGTGGCTTGAATACAGTCTAGTCTTTCATCTCAAAAGCTGAAGGGATGTCTGCACCACCTGTGGAGTCCCTAGAGAAAGCCCTAGGTCCCCGACTCCTTTCGACGGAATGCCTCACATGCCTCTGACACCTCGAGAGGCACGCAGAGCTCACTGCTTCAAAATTTGACGGAGCCTGACTCCTCTTGAACATTGACAGGAATCCCAGTATCCCTGTGGCTACTGGAAAGGGACCCTGGGTCTCCCGACTCACCTCGAGAAGCGTTCCTTTTTGCCCTGCCAAGCCTCGAAGAGACTCCTGAGGTGTCCCTCGTAACTCGACAGGAGTCCTGACTTCGTTGAACCAAACACGAGGGTTGAAGGGCCATCCCCGCCGTAAGTCGAGAATGTACCCCAGGTTCCCCGCCGCAACTCGAGAAAAAACCATGAGACTTCCCCCTCCAAGCGAGATGAGGCCCGATTCCCCTGCACTGCATGCAGAGCAATTCCGTGAGCCCCTGAAACATGTCAGGAGCCTCGACTTGCTTGATGGATGTCGAGACAGTCCGCAAAAAACACTGTCACAAGTAGAGAGGGACCCTGAGGTCACACCAGCATCGCGAAGGAGCTCCATGGGCCCCAAATCAACTCGAGATGAGGCCCGCTTCCCCTGCATTGACTCCAGAGCCATCCCCCGTTCCCCATCAAACACGACCTGAGGCTTGACTCCCTTTAGGCAACTCCAGAGGTTCCCCGAGAACAACGGGCCAAGTCTAGAGGAGTACCAAGTTCAGCAGAGCAACTCGAGGACTGCTCCGTGTACCCCAAATTGCCTCGAGATGAGAGCTGATTCCCTGGCTTAGACTCAAGACGTAGGCCACCTTTCCACAAGCCCCTCAAGAGGAGGCTTCTCTCAGCAATAGGTATGAGGGAGGGACCCTGAGATTGCTGCCTCAATGGGCATATACACCGAGAAGCCCTGACTCGAAAGGAGGCCGGCTTTTCCTTGCAGTGGCTTGAATACAGTCTAGTCTTTCATCTCACAAGCTGAAGGGATGTCTGCACCACCTGTGGAGTCCCTAGAGAAAAGCCCTAGGTCCCCGACTCCTTTCGACGGAATGCCTCACATGCCTCTGACACCTCGAGAGGCACGCAGAGCTCACTGCTTCAAAATTTGACGGAGCCTGACTCCTCTTGAACATTGACAGGAATCCCAGTATTCCTGTGGCTACTGGAAAGGGACCCTGGGTCTCCCGACTCACCTCGAGAAGCGTTCCTTTTTGCCCTGCCAAGCCTCGAAGAGGACTCCTGAGGTGTCCCCTCGTAACTCGACAGGAGTCCTGACTTCGTTGAACCAACACGAGGGTTGAAGGGCCATCCCCCGCCGTAAGTCGAGAATGTACCCCAGGTCCCCCCGTCCCCGCAACTCGAGAAAAACCATGAGACTTCCCCCTCCAAGCGAGATGAGGCCCGAATTCCCCTGCACTGCATGCAGAGCAATTCCGTGAGCCCCCTGAAACATGTCAGGAGCCTCGACTTGCTTGATGGATGTCGAGACAGTCCGCAAAAACACTGTCACAAGTAGAGAGGGACCCTGAGGTCACACCAGCATCGCGAAGGAGCTCCATGGGCCCCCAAATCAACTCGAGATGAGGCCCGCTTCCCCTGCATTGACTCCAGAGCCATCCCCCGTTCCCCATCAAACACGACCTGAGGCTTGACTCCCTTTAGCAACTCCAGAGTTCCCCGAGAACAACGGGCCAAGTCTAGAGGAGTACCAAGTTCAGCAGAGCAACTCGAGGACTGCTCCGTGTACCCCAAATTGCCTCGAGATGAGAGCTGATTCCCTGGCTTAGACTCAAGACGTAGGCCACCTTTCCACAAGCCCCTCAGAGAGGAGGCTTCTCTCAGCAATAGGTATGAGGGAGGGACCCTGAGATTGCTGCCTCAATGGGCATATACACCGAGAAGCCCTGACTCGAAAGGAGGCCGGCTTTCCTTGCAGTGGCTTGAATACAGTCTAGTCTTTCATCTCACAAGCTGAAGGGATGTCTGCACCACCTGTGGAGTCCCTAGAGAAAGCCCTAGGTCCCCGACTCTTTCGACGGAATGCCTCACATGCCTCTGACACCTCGAGAGGCACGCAGAGCTCACTGCTTCAAAATTTGACGGAGCCTGACTCCTCTTGAACATTGACAGGAATCCCAGTATCCCTGTGGCTACTGGAAAGGGACCCTGGGTCTCCCGACTCACCTCGAGAAGCGTTCCTTTTGCCCTGCCAAGCCTCGAAGAGACTCCTGAGGTGTCCCTCGTAACTCGACAGGAGTCCTGACTTCGTTGAACAACACGAGGGTTGAAGGGCCATCCCCGCCGTAAGTCGAGAATGTACCCCAGGTCCCCGCCGCAACTCGAGAAAAAACCATGAGACTTCCCCCTCCAAGCGAGATGAGGCCCGATTCCCCTGCACTGCATGCAGAGCAATTCCATGTGAGCCCCCTGAAACATGTCAGGAGCCTCGACTTGCTTGATGGATGTCGAGACAGTCCGCAAAAACACTGTCACAAGTAGAGAGGGACCCTGAGGTCACACCAGCATCGCGAAGGAGCTCCATGGGGCCCCAAATCAACTCTGAGATGAGGCCCGCTTCCCCTGCATTGACTCCAGAGCCATCCCCCGTTCCCCATCAAACACGACCTGAGGGCTTGACTCCCTTTAGGCAACTCCAGAGGTTCCCCGAGAACAACGGGCCAAGTCTAGCATAGGAGTACCAAGTTCAGCAGAGCAACTCGAGGACTGCTCCGTGTACCCCAAATTGCCTCGAGATGAGAGCTGATTCCCTGGCCTAGACTCAAGACGTAGGCCACCTTTCCACAAGCCCCTCAAGAGGAGGCTTCTCTCAGCAATAGGTATGAGGGAGGGACCCTGAGATTGCTGCCTCAATGGGCATATACACCGAGAAGCCCTGACTCGAAAGGAGGCCGGCTTTCCTTGCAGTGGCTTGAATACAGTCTAGTCTTTCATCTCACAAGCTGAAGGGATGTCTGCACCACCTGTGGAGTCCCTAGAGAAAGCCCTAGGTCCCCGACTCCATTTTCGACGGAATGCCTCACATGCCTCTGACACCTCGAGAGGCACGCAGAGCTCACTGCTTCAAAATTTGACGGAGCCTGACTCCTCTTGAACATTGACAGGAATCCCAGTATTCCTGTGGCTACTGGAAAGGGACCCTGGGTCTCCCGACTCACCTCGAGAAGCGTTCCCTTTTGCCCTGCCAAGCCTCGAAGAGACTCCTGAGGTGTCCCTCGTAACTCGACAGGAGTCCTGACTTCGTTGAACCAACACAGGGTTGAAGGGCCATCCCCGCCGTAAGTCGAGAATGTACCCCAGGTCCCCGCCGCAACTCGAGAAAAACCATGAGACTTCCCCCTCCAAGCGAGATGAGGCCGATTCCCCTGCACTGCATGCAGAGCAATTCCGTGAGCCCCCCCTGAAAACATGTCAGGAGCCTCGACTTGCTTGATGGATGTCGAGACAGTCCGCAAAAACACTGTCACAAGTAGAGAGGGACCCTGAGGTCACACCAGCATCGCGAAAGGAGCTCCATGGGCCCCAAATCAACTCGAGATGAGGCCGCTTTCCCCTGCATTGACTCCAGAGCCATCCCCCGTTCCCCATCAAACACGACCTGAGGCTTGACACCCTTTAGGCAACTCCAGAGGTTCCCCGAGAACAACGGGCCAAGTCTAGAGGAGTACCAAGTTCAGCAGAGCAACTCGAGGACTGCTCCGTGTACCCCCAAATTGCCTCGAGATGCGAGCTGATTTCCCTGGCTTAGACTCAAGACGTAGGCCACCTCTCCACAAGCCCCTCAAGAGGAGGCTTCTCTCAGCAATAGGTATGAGGGAGGGACCCTGAGATTGCTGCCTCAATGGGCATATACACCGAGAAGCCCTGACTCGAAAGGAGGCCGGCTTTCCTTGCAGTGGCTTGAATACAGTCTAGTCTTTCATCTCACAAGCTGAAGGGATGTCTGCACCACCTGTGGAGTCCCTAGAGAAAGCCATAGGTCCCCGACTCCTTTCGACGGGGAATGCCTTTCACATGCCTCTGACACCTCGAGAGGCACGCAGAGCTCTCACTGCTTCAAAATTTGACGGAGCCTGACTCCTCTTGAACATTGACAGGAATCCCAGTATCCCTGTGGCTACTGGAAAGGGACCTTTTTGCTGGGTCTCCCGACTCATCTTTCTTTTCGCTCTGCTCTCCGTTTCCTCGAGAAGCGTTCCTTTTAAACCCTCCCCTGCCAAGCCTCGAAGAGACTCCTGAGGTGTCCCTCGTAACTCGACAGGAGTCCTGACTTCGTTGAACCAAAACAGGGTTGAAGGGCCATCCCCGCCGTAAGTCGAGAATGTACCCCAGGTCCCGCCGCAACTCGAGAAAAACCATGAGACTTCCCCCTCCAAGCGAGATGAGGCCCGATTCCCCTGCACTGCATGCAGAGCAATTCCGTGAGCCCCCTGAAACATGTCAGGAGCCTCGACTTGCTTGATGGATGTCGAGACAGTCCGCAAAAACACTGTCACAAGTAGAGAGGGACCCTGAGGTCACACCAGCATCGCGAAGGAGCTCCATGGGCCCCAAATCAACTCGAGATGAGGCCCGCTTCCCCTGCATTGACTCCAGAGCCATCCCCCGTTCCCCATCAAACACGACCTGAGGCTTGACTCCCTTTAGGCAACTCCAGAGGTTCACCGAGAACAACGGGCCAAGTCTAGAGGAGTACCAAGTTCAGCAGAGCAACTCGAGGGACTGCTCCCGTGTACCCCCAAATTGCCTCGAGATGAGAGCTGATTCCCTGGCTTAGACTCAAGACGTAGGCCACCTTTCCACAAGCCCCTCAAGAGGAGGCTTCTCTCAGCAATAGGTATGAGGGAGGGACCCTGAGATTGCTGCCTCAATGGGCATATACACCGAGAAGCCCTGACTCGAAAGGAGGGCCGGCTTTCCTTTGCAGTGGCTTGAATACAGTCTAGTCTTTCATCTCACAAGCTGAAGGGATGTCTGCACCACCTGTGGAGTCCCTAGAGAAAGCCCCTAGGTCCCCGACTCCTTTCGACGGAATGCCTCACATGCCTCTGACATCCCAGAGGCACGCAGAGCTCACTGCTTCAAAATTTGACGGAGCCTGACTCCTCTTGAACATTGACAGGAATCCCAGTATCCCTGTGGCTACTGGAAAGGGACCCTGGGTCTCTCCCGACTCACCTCGAGAAGCGTTTCCTTTTTTTGCCCTGCCAAGCCTCGAAGAGGGGACTCCTGAGGGTGTCCCTCGTAACTCGACAGGGAGTCCTGACTTCGTTGAACCAACACGAGGTTTTATTGAAGGGGGCCCATCCCCGCCGTAGTTTTAAGTCGAAAATGTACCCCCAGGTCGCCCCCCGCCGCAACTCGAGAAAAAGAAAACCAATGAGACTTCCCCTCCAAGCGAGATGAGGCCCGATTCCCCTTTGCACTGCATGCAGAGAGCAATTCCGTGAGCCCCCTGAAACATGTCAGGAGCCTCGACTTGCTTGATGGATGTCGAGACAGTCCGCAAAAACACTGTCACAAGTAGAGAGGGACCTGAGAGTCACACCAGCATCGCGAAGGAGCTCCATGGGCCCCATGAAAATCAACTCGAGATGAGGCCCGCGCTTCCCCTGCATTGACTCCAGAGCCATCACCCCGTTCCCCATCAAACACGGACCTGAGTTAGGCTTGACTATCCCTTTAGGCAACATCCAGAGGTTGCCTTCCCCGCTGGAGAACAACGGGCCAAGTCTTAGAGGAGTACCAAGTTCAGCAAGAGCACTTACGCTGGAACGGGAGGACTGCTCCGTGTACCCCAAATTGCCTCGAGATGAGAGCTGATTCCCTGGCTTAGACTCAAGACCGGTAGGCCCAACCTTTCCACAAGCCCCTCAAGAGGATGGCTTCTCCTCAGCAATAGGTATGAGGGAAGGGACCCTGAGATTGCTGCCTCAATGGGCATATACACGAGAAGGCCCCTGACTCGAAAGGAGGCCGGCTTTCCTTTTGCAGTGGCTTGAATACATCCTTAGTCTTTCATCTCACAAGTGAAGGGATGTCTGCACCACCTGTGGAGTCCCTAGAGAAAGCTCCCTAGGTCCCCGACTCCTTTCGAGGACAGGGAATGCCTCACAATGTCACACCTACTGACACACCTCGAGAGGCACGCAGAGAGCTCACTGCTTCAAAATTGGACGAGGAGCCTGACTCCTCTTGAACATTGACAGGAGAAATCCCAGTATCCACTGTGGCTACTGGAAAGGGACCCTGGGTACTTCTCCCCGACTCACACTCGAGAAGCGTTCCTTTTGCCCTGCCAGTAAAAGCCTCGAAGAGACTCCTATGACGTTTGTCCTCGTAACTCGACAGGAGTCCTGACTTTCGTTGAACAAACACGAGGGTTGAAGGGCCGGATCCCCCGCCGTAAGTCGAGGAATGTACCCCAGGTCCCCGCCGCAAACTCGAGAAAAACCCCATGAGACTGACAGTACCCTCCCCCCCTCAGCAAGCGAGATGAGGCCCGATTCCCCTGCACTGCATGCAGAGCAATTCCGTGAGCCCCCTGAAACATGTCAGGGAGCCTCGACTTGCTTGATGGATGTCGAGACAGTCCGCAACAAAAAACACTGTCACAAGTAGAGAGGGACCCTGAGGTCACAACCAGCATCGCGAAGGAGCTCCATGGGCCCCCAAATCAACTCGAGATGAGGCCCGCTTCCCCTGCATTGACTCCAGAGCCATCCCCCGTTCCCACATCAAAAACGACCTGGGGCTTGACTCCCTTTAGGCAACTCCAGAGGTTCCCCGAGAACAACGGGCCAAGTCCTAGAGGAGTACCAAGTTCAGCAGAGCAACTCGAGGACTGCTCCGTGTACCCCAAATTGCCTCGAGATGAGAGCTGATTCCCTGGCTTAGACTCAAGACGTAGGCCACCTTTCCACAAGCCCCTCAAGAGGAGGCTTCTCTCAGCAATAGGTATGAGGGAGGGACCCCTGAGATTGCTGCCTCAATGGGCATATACACCGAGAAGCCCTGACTCGAAAGGAGGCCGGCTTTCCTTGCAGTGGGCTTGAATACAGTCTAGTCTTTCATCTCACAAGCTGAAGGGATGTCTGCACCACCTGTGGAGTCCCTAGAGAAAGCCCTAGGTCCCCGACTCCTTTCGACGGAATGCCTCACATGCCTCTGACACCTCGAGAGGCACGCAGAGCTCACTGCTTCAAAATTTGACGGAGCCTGACTCCTCTTGAACATTGACAGGAATCCCAGTATCCCTGTGGCTACTGGAAAGGGACCCTGGGTCTCCCGACTCACCTCGAGAAGCGTTCCTTTTGCCCTGCCAAGCCTCGAAGAGACTCCTGAGGTGTCCCTCGTAACTCGACAGGAGTCCTGACTTCGTTGAACCAACACGAGGGTTGAAGGGCCATCCCCCGCCGTAAGTCGAGAATGTACCCCAGGTCCCCGCCAGCCCGCAACTCGAGAAAAAACCATGAGACTTCCCCCTCCAAGCGAGATGAGGCCCGATTCCCCTGCACTGCATGCAGAGCAATTCCGTGAGCCCCCTGAAACATGTCAGGAGCTCTCGACTTGCTTGATGGATTGTCGAGACAGTCCGCAAAAACACTGTCACAAGTAGAGAGAGGAGGGACCCTGAGGTCACACACCAGCATCGCGAAGGAGCTCCATGGGCCCCAAATCAACTCGAGATGAGGCCCGCTTCCCCTGCATTGACTCCAGAGCCATCCCCCGTTCCCCATCAAACACGACCTGAGGCTTGACTCCCTTTAGGCAACTCCAGAGGTTCCCCGAGAACAACGGGCCAAGTCTAGAGGAGTACCAAGTTCAGCAGAGCAACTCGAGGACTGCTCCGTGTAACCCCAAATTGCCTCGAGAGATGAGAGCTGATTCCCTGGCTTAGACTCAAGACGTAGGCCACCTTTCCACAAGCCCCTCAAGAGGAGGCTTCTCTCAGCAATAGGTATGAGGGAGGGACCCTGAGATTGCTGCCTCAATGGGCATATACACCGAGAAGCCCTGACTCGAAAGGAGGCCGGCTTTCCTTGCAGTGGCTTGAATACAGTCTAGTCTTTCATCTCACAAGCTGAAGGGATGTCTGCACCACCTGTGGAGTCCCTAGAGAAAGCCCTAGGTCCCCGACTCCTTTCGACGGAATGCCTCACATGCCTCTGACACCTCGAGAGGCACGCAGAGCTCACTGCTTCAAAATGTGACGGAGCCTGACTCCTCTTGAACATTGACAGGAATCCCAGTATCCCTGTGGCTACTGGAAAGGGACCCTGGGTCTCCCGACTCACCTCGAGAAGCGTTCCTTTTGCCCTGCCAAGCCTCGAAGAGACTCCTGAGGTGTCCCTCGTAACTCGACAGGAGTCCTGACTTCGTTGAACCAACACGAGGGTTGAAGGGCCATCCCCGCCGTAAGTCGAGAATGTACCCCAGGTCCCCGCCGCAACTCGAGAAAAACCATGAGACTTCCCCCTCCAAGCGAGATGAGGCCCGATTCCCCTGCACTGCATGCAGAGCAATTCCGTGAGCCCCCTGAAACATGTCAGGAGCCTCGACTTGCTTGATGGATGTCGAGACAGTCCGCAAAAACACTGTCACAAGTAGAGAGGGACCCTGAGGTCACACCAGCATCGCGAAGGAGCTCCATGGGCCCCAAATCAACTCGAGATGAGGCCCGCTTCCCCTGCATTGACTCCAGAGCCATCCCCCGTTCCCCATCAAACACGACCTGAGGCTTGACTCCCTTTAGGCAACTCCAGAGGTTCCCCGAGAACAACGGGCCAAGTCTAGAGGAGTACCAAGTTCAGCAGAGCAACTCGAGGACTGCTCCGTGTACCCCAAATTGCCTCGAGATGAGAGCTGATTCCCTGGCTTAGACTCAAGACGTAGGCCACCTTTCCACAAGCCCCTCAAGAGGAGGCTTCTCTCAGCAATAGGTATGAGGGAGGGACCCTGAGATTGCTGCCTCAATGGGCATATACACCGAGAAGCCCTGACTCGAAAGGAGGCCGGCTTTCCTTGCAGTGGCTTGAATACAGTCTAGTCTTTCATCTCACAAGCTGAAGGGATGTCTGCACCACCTGTGGAGTCCCTAGAGAAAGCCCTAGGTCCCCGACTCCTTTCGACGGAATGCCTCACATGCCTCTGACACCTCGAGAGGCACGCAGAGCTCACTGCTTCAAAATGTGACGGAGCCTGACTCCTCTTGAACATTGACAGGAATCCCAGTATCCCTGTGGCTACTGGAAAGGGACCCTGGGTCTCCCGACTCACCTCGAGAAGCGTTCCTTTTGCCCTGCCAAGCCTCGAAGAGACTCCTGAGGTGTCCCTCGTAACTCGACAGGAGTCCTGACTTCGTTGAACCAACACGAGGGTTGAAGGGCCATCCCCGCCGTAAGTCGAGAATGTACCCCAGGTCCCCGCCGCAACTCGAGAAAAACCATGAGACTTCCCCCTCCAAGCGAGATGAGGCCCGATTCCCCTGCACTGCATGCAGAGCAATTCCGTGAGCCCCCTGAAACATGTCAGGAGCCTCGACTTGCTTGATGGATGTCGAGACAGTCCGCAAAAACACTGTCACAAGTAGAGAGGGACCCTGAGGTCACACCAGCATCGCGAAGGAGCTCCATGGGCCCCAAATCAACTCGAGATGAGGCCCGCTTCCCCTGCATTGACTCCAGAGCCATCCCCCGTTCCCCATCAAACACGACCTGAGGCTTGACTCCCTTTAGGCAACTCCAGAGGTTCCCCGAGAACAACGGGCCAAGTCTAGAGGAGTACCAAGTTCAGCAGAGCAACTCGAGGACTGCTCCGTGTACCCCAAATTGCCTCGAGATGAGAGCTGATTCCCTGGCTTAGACTCAAGACGTAGGCCACCTTTCCACAAGCCCCTCAAGAGGAGGCTTCTCTCAGCAATAGGTATGAGGGAGGGACCCTGAGATTGCTGCCTCAATGGGCATATACACCGAGAAGCCCTGACTCGAAAGGAGGCCGGCTTTCCTTGCAGTGGCTTGAATACAGTCTAGTCTTTCATCTCACAAGCTGAAGGGATGTCTGCACCACCTGTGGAGTCCCTAGAGAAAGCCCTAGGTCCCCGACTCCTTTCGACGGAATGCCTCACATGCCTCTGACACCTCGAGAGGCACGCAGAGCTCACTGCTTCAAAATGTGACGGAGCCTGACTCCTCTTGAACATTGACAGGAATCCCAGTATCCCTGTGGCTACTGGAAAGGGACCCTGGGTCTCCCGACTCACCTCGAGAAGCGTTCCTTTTGCCCTGCCAAGCCTCGAAGAGACTCCTGAGGTGTCCCTCGTAACTCGACAGGAGTCCTGACTTCGTTGAACCAACACGAGGGTTGAAGGGCCATCCCCGCCGTAAGTCGAGAATGTACCCCAGGTCCCCGCCGCAACTCGAGAAAAACCATGAGACTTCCCCCTCCAAGCGAGATGAGGCCCGATTCCCCTGCACTGCATGCAGAGCAATTCCGTGAGCCCCCTGAAACATGTCAGGAGCCTCGACTTGCTTGATGGATGTCGAGACAGTCCGCAAAAACACTGTCACAAGTAGAGAGGGACCCTGAGGTCACACCAGCATCGCGAAGGAGCTCCATGGGCCCCAAATCAACTCGAGATGAGGCCCGCTTCCCCTGCATTGACTCCAGAGCCATCCCCCGTTCCCCATCAAACACGACCTGAGGCTTGACTCCCTTTAGGCAACTCCAGAGGTTCCCCGAGAACAACGGGCCAAGTCTAGAGGAGTACCAAGTTCAGCAGAGCAACTCGAGGACTGCTCCGTGTACCCCAAATTGCCTCGAGATGAGAGCTGATTCCCTGGCTTAGACTCAAGACGTAGGCCACCTTTCCACAAGCCCCTCAAGAGGAGGCTTCTCTCAGCAATAGGTATGAGGGAGGGACCCTGAGATTGCTGCCTCAATGGGCATATACACCGAGAAGCCCTGACTCGAAAGGAGGCCGGCTTTCCTTGCAGTGGCTTGAATACAGTCTAGTCTTTCATCTCACAAGCTGAAGGGATGTCTGCACCACCTGTGGAGTCCCTAGAGAAAGCCCTAGGTCCCCGACTCCTTTCGACGGAATGCCTCACATGCCTCTGACACCTCGAGAGGCACGCAGAGCTCACTGCTTCAAAATGTGACGGAGCCTGACTCCTCTTGAACATTGACAGGAATCCCAGTATCCCTGTGGCTACTGGAAAGGGACCCTGGGTCTCCCGACTCACCTCGAGAAGCGTTCCTTTTGCCCTGCCAAGCCTCGAAGAGACTCCTGAGGTGTCCCTCGTAACTCGACAGGAGTCCTGACTTCGTTGAACCAACACGAGGGTTGAAGGGCCATCCCCGCCGTAAGTCGAGAATGTACCCCAGGTCCCCGCCGCAACTCGAGAAAAACCATGAGACTTCCCCCTCCAAGCGAGATGAGGCCCGATTCCCCTGCACTGCATGCAGAGCAATTCCGTGAGCCCCCTGAAACATGTCAGGAGCCTCGACTTGCTTGATGGATGTCGAGACAGTCCGCAAAAACACTGTCACAAGTAGAGAGGGACCCTGAGGTCACACCAGCATCGCGAAGGAGCTCCATGGGCCCCAAATCAACTCGAGATGAGGCCCGCTTCCCCTGCATTGACTCCAGAGCCATCCCCCGTTCCCCATCAAACACGACCTGAGGCTTGACTCCCTTTAGGCAACTCCAGAGGTTCCCCGAGAACAACGGGCCAAGTCTAGAGGAGTACCAAGTTCAGCAGAGCAACTCGAGGACTGCTCCGTGTACCCCAAATTGCCTCGAGATGAGAGCTGATTCCCTGGCTTAGACTCAAGACGTAGGCCACCTTTCCACAAGCCCCTCAAGAGGAGGCTTCTCTCAGCAATAGGTATGAGGGAGGGACCCTGAGATTGCTGCCTCAATGGGCATATACACCGAGAAGCCCTGACTCGAAAGGAGGCCGGCTTTCCTTGCAGTGGCTTGAATACAGTCTAGTCTTTCATCTCACAAGCTGAAGGGATGTCTGCACCACCTGTGGAGTCCCTAGAGAAAGCCCTAGGTCCCCGACTCCTTTCGACGGAATGCCTCACATGCCTCTGACACCTCGAGAGGCACGCAGAGCTCACTGCTTCAAAATGTGACGGAGCCTGACTCCTCTTGAACATTGACAGGAATCCCAGTATCCCTGTGGCTACTGGAAAGGGACCCTGGGTCTCCCGACTCACCTCGAGAAGCGTTCCTTTTGCCCTGCCAAGCCTCGAAGAGACTCCTGAGGTGTCCCTCGTAACTCGACAGGAGTCCTGACTTCGTTGAACCAACACGAGGGTTGAAGGGCCATCCCCGCCGTAAGTCGAGAATGTACCCCAGGTCCCCGCCGCAACTCGAGAAAAACCATGAGACTTCCCCCTCCAAGCGAGATGAGGCCCGATTCCCCTGCACTGCATGCAGAGCAATTCCGTGAGCCCCCTGAAACATGTCAGGAGCCTCGACTTGCTTGATGGATGTCGAGACAGTCCGCAAAAAAACACTGTCACAAGTAGAGAGGGACCCTGAGGTCACACCAGCATCGCGAAGGAGCTCCATGGGCCCCAAATCAACTCGAGATGAGGCCCGCTTCCCCTGCATTGACTCCAGAGCCATCCCCCGTTCCCCATCAAACACGACCTGAGGCTTGACTCCCTTTAGGCAACTCCAGAGGTTCCCCGAGAACAACGGGCCAAGTCTAGAGGAGTACCAAGTTCAGCAGAGCAACTCGAGGACTGCTCCGTGTACCCCAAATTGCCTCGAGATGAGAGCTGATTCCCTGGCTTAGACTCAAGACGTAGGCCACCTTTCCACAAGCCCCTCAAGAGGAGGCTTCTCTCAGCAATAGGTATGAGGGAGGGACCCTGAGATTGCTGCCTCAATGGGCATATACACCGAGAAGCCCTGACTCGAAAGGAGGCCGGCTTTCCTTGCAGTGGCTTGAATACAGTCTAGTCTTTCATCTCACAAGCTGAAGGGATGTCTGCACCACCTGTGGAGTCCCTAGAGAAAGCCCTAGGTCCCCGACTCCTTTCGACGGAATGCCTCACATGCCTCTGACACCTCGAGAGGCACGCAGAGCTCACTGCTTCAAAATGTGACGGAGCCTGACTCCTCTTGAACATTGACAGGAATCCCAGTATCCCTGTGGCTACTGGAAAGGGACCCTGGGTCTCCCGACTCACCTCGAGAAGCGTTCCTTTTGCCCTGCCAAGCCTCGAAGAGACTCCTGAGGTGTCCCTCGTAACTCGACAGGAGTCCTGACTTCGTTGAACCAACACGAGGGTTGAAGGGCCATCCCCGCCGTAAGTCGAGAATGTACCCCAGGTCCCCGCCGCAACTCGAGAAAAACCATGAGACTTCCCCCTCCAAGCGAGATGAGGCCCGATTCCCCTGCACTGCATGCAGAGCAATTCCGTGAGCCCCCTGAAACATGTCAGGAGCCTCGACTTGCTTGATGGATGTCGAGACAGTCCGCAAAAACACTGTCACAAGTAGAGAGGGACCCTGAGGTCACACCAGCATCGCGAAGGAGCTCCATGGGCCCCAAATCAACTCGAGATGAGGCCCGCTTCCCCTGCATTGACTCCAGAGCCATCCCCCGTTCCCCATCAAACACGACCTGAGGCTTGACTCCCTTTAGGCAACTCCAGAGGTTCCCCGAGAACAACGGGCCAAGTCTAGAGGAGTACCAAGTTCAGCAGAGCAACTCGAGGACTGCTCCGTGTACCCCAAATTGCCTCGAGATGAGAGCTGATTCCCTGGCTTAGACTCAAGACGTAGGCCACCTTTCCACAAGCCCCTCAAGAGGAGGCTTCTCTCAGCAATAGGTATGAGGGAGGGACCCTGAGATTGCTGCCTCAATGGGCATATACACCGAGAAGCCCTGACTCGAAAGGAGGCCGGCTTTCCTTGCAGTGGCTTGAATACAGTCTAGTCTTTCATCTCACAAGCTGAAGGGATGTCTGCACCACCTGTGGAGTCCCTAGAGAAAGCCCTAGGTCCCCGACTCCTTTCGACGGAATGCCTCACATGCCTCTGACACCTCGAGAGGCACGCAGAGCTCACTGCTTCAAAATGTGACGGAGCCTGACTCCTCTTGAACATTGACAGGAATCCCAGTATCCCTGTGGCTACTGGAAAGGGACCCTGGGTCTCCCGACTCACCTCGAGAAGCGTTCCTTTTGCCCTGCCAAGCCTCGAAGAGACTCCTGAGGTGTCCCTCGTAACTCGACAGGAGTCCTGACTTCGTTGAACCAACACGAGGGTTGAAGGGCCATCCCCGCCGTAAGTCGAGAATGTACCCCAGGTCCCCGCCGCAACTCGAGAAAAACCATGAGACTTCCCCCTCCAAGCGAGATGAGGCCCGATTCCCCTGCACTGCATGCAGAGCAATTCCGTGAGCCCCCTGAAACATGTCAGGAGCCTCGACTTGCTTGATGGATGTCGAGACAGTCCGCAAAAACACTGTCACAAGTAGAGAGGGACCCTGAGGTCACACCAGCATCGCGAAGGAGCTCCATGGGCCCCAAATCAACTCGAGATGAGGCCCGCTTCCCCTGCATTGACTCCAGAGCCATCCCCCGTTCCCCATCAAACACGACCTGAGGCTTGACTCCCTTTAGGCAACTCCAGAGGTTCCCCGAGAACAACGGGCCAAGTCTAGAGGAGTACCAAGTTCAGCAGAGCAACTCGAGGACTGCTCCGTGTACCCCAAATTGCCTCGAGATGAGAGCTGATTCCCTGGCTTAGACTCAAGACGTAGGCCACCTTTCCACAAGCCCCTCAAGAGGAGGCTTCTCTCAGCAATAGGTATGAGGGAGGGACCCTGAGATTGCTGCCTCAATGGGCATATACACCGAGAAGCCCTGACTCGAAAGGAGGCCGGCTTTCCTTGCAGTGGCTTGAATACAGTCTAGTCTTTCATCTCACAAGCTGAAGGGATGTCTGCACCACCTGTGGAGTCCCTAGAGAAAGCCCTAGGTCCCCGACTCCTTTCGACGGAATGCCTCACATGCCTCTGACACCTCGAGAGGCACGCAGAGCTCACTGCTTCAAAATGTGACGGAGCCTGACTCCTCTTGAACATTGACAGGAATCCCAGTATCCCTGTGGCTACTGGAAAGGGACCCTGGGTCTCCCGACTCACCTCGAGAAGCGTTCCTTTTGCCCTGCCAAGCCTCGAAGAGACTCCTGAGGTGTCCCTCGTAACTCGACAGGAGTCCTGACTTCGTTGAACCAACACGAGGGTTGAAGGGCCATCCCCGCCGTAAGTCGAGAATGTACCCCAGGTCCCCGCCGCAACTCGAGAAAAACCATGAGACTTCCCCCTCCAAGCGAGATGAGGCCCGATTCCCCTGCACTGCATGCAGAGCAATTCCGTGAGCCCCCTGAAACATGTCAGGAGCCTCGACTTGCTTGATGGATGTCGAGACAGTCCGCAAAAACACTGTCACAAGTAGAGAGGGACCCTGAGGTCACACCAGCATCGCGAAGGAGCTCCATGGGCCCCAAATCAACTCGAGATGAGGCCCGCTTCCCCTGCATTGACTCCAGAGCCATCCCCCGTTCCCCATCAAACACGACCTGAGGCTTGACTCCCTTTAGGCAACTCCAGAGGTTCCCCGAGAACAACGGGCCAAGTCTAGAGGAGTACCAAGTTCAGCAGAGCAACTCGAGGACTGCTCCGTGTACCCCAAATTGCCTCGAGATGAGAGCTGATTCCCTGGCTTAGACTCAAGACGTAGGCCACCTTTCCACAAGCCCCTCAAGAGGAGGCTTCTCTCAGCAATAGGTATGAGGGAGGGACCCTGAGATTGCTGCCTCAATGGGCATATACACCGAGAAGCCCTGACTCGAAAGGAGGCCGGCTTTCCTTGCAGTGGCTTGAATACAGTCTAGTCTTTCATCTCACAAGCTGAAGGGATGTCTGCACCACCTGTGGAGTCCCTAGAGAAAGCCCTAGGTCCCCGACTCCTTTCGACGGAATGCCTCACATGCCTCTGACACCTCGAGAGGCACGCAGAGCTCACTGCTTCAAAATGTGACGGAGCCTGACTCCTCTTGAACATTGACAGGAATCCCAGTATCCCTGTGGCTACTGGAAAGGGACCCTGGGTCTCCCGACTCACCTCGAGAAGCGTTCCTTTTGCCCTGCCAAGCCTCGAAGAGACTCCTGAGGTGTCCCTCGTAACTCGACAGGAGTCCTGACTTCGTTGAACCAACACGAGGGTTGAAGGGCCATCCCCCCCGCCGTAAGTCGAGAATGTACCCCAGGTCCCCGCCGCAACTCGAGAAAAACCATGAGACTTCCCCCTCCAAGCGAGATGAGGCCCGATTCCCCTGCACTGCATGCAGAGCAATTCCGTGAGCCCCCTGAAACATGTCAGGAGCCTCGACTTGCTTGATGGATGTCGAGACAGTCCGCAAAAACACTGTCACAAGTAGAGAGGGACCCTGAGGTCACACCAGCATCGCGAAGGAGCTCCATGGGCCCCAAATCAACTCGAGATGAGGCCCGCTTCCCCTGCATTGACTCCAGAGCCATCCCCCGTTCCCCATCAAACACGACCTGAGGCTTGACTCCCTTTAGGCAACTCCAGAGGTTCCCCGAGAACAACGGGCCAAGTCTAGAGGAGTACCAAGTTCAGCAGAGCAACTCGAGGACTGCTCCGTGTACCCCAAATTGCCTCGAGATGAGAGCTGATTCCCTGGCTTAGACTCAAGACGTAGGCCACCTTTCCACAAGCCCCTCAAGAGGAGGCTTCTCTCAGCAATAGGTATGAGGGAGGGACCCTGAGATTGCTGCCTCAATGGGCATATACACCGAGAAGCCCTGACTCGAAAGGAGGCCGGCTTTCCTTGCAGTGGCTTGAATACAGTCTAGTCTTTCATCTCACAAGCTGAAGGGATGTCTGCACCACCTGTGGAGTCCCTAGAGAAAGCCCTAGGTCCCCGACTCCTTTCGACGGAATGCCTCACATGCCTCTGACACCTCGAGAGGCACGCAGAGCTCACTGCTTCAAAATGTGACGGAGCCTGACTCCTCTTGAACATTGACAGGAATCCCAGTATCCCTGTGGCTACTGGAAAGGGACCCTGGGTCTCCCGACTCACCTCGAGAAGCGTTCCTTTTGCCCTGCCAAGCCTCGAAGAGACTCCTGAGGTGTCCCTCGTAACTCGACAGGAGTCCTGACTTCGTTGAACCAACACGAGGGTTGAAGGGCCATCCCCGCCGTAAGTCGAGAATGTACCCCAGGTCCCCGCCGCAACTCGAGAAAAACCATGAGACTTCCCCCTCCAAGCGAGATGAGGCCCGATTCCCCTGCACTGCATGCAGAGCAATTCCGTGAGCCCCCTGAAACATGTCAGGAGCCTCGACTTGCTTGATGGATGTCGAGACAGTCCGCAAAAACACTGTCACAAGTAGAGAGGGACCCTGAGGTCACACCAGCATCGCGAAGGAGCTCCATGGGCCCCAAATCAACTCGAGATGAGGCCCGCTTCCCCTGCATTGACTCCAGAGCCATCCCCCGTTCCCCATCAAACACGACCTGAGGCTTGACTCCCTTTAGGCAACTCCAGAGGTTCCCCGAGAACAACGGGCCAAGTCTAGAGGAGTACCAAGTTCAGCAGAGCAACTCGAGGACTGCTCCGTGTACCCCAAATTGCCTCGAGATGAGAGCTGATTCCCTGGCTTAGACTCAAGACGTAGGCCACCTTTCCACAAGCCCCTCAAGAGGAGGCTTCTCTCAGCAATAGGTATGAGGGAGGGACCCTGAGATTGCTGCCTCAATGGGCATATACACCGAGAAGCCCTGACTCGAAAGGAGGCCGGCTTTCCTTGCAGTGGCTTGAATACAGTCTAGTCTTTCATCTCACAAGCTGAAGGGATGTCTGCACCACCTGTGGAGTCCCTAGAGAAAGCCCTAGGTCCCCGACTCCTTTCGACGGAATGCCTCACATGCCTCTGACACCTCGAGAGGCACGCAGAGCTCACTGCTTCAAAATGTGACGGAGCCTGACTCCTCTTGAACATTGACAGGAATCCCAGTATCCCTGTGGCTACTGGAAAGGGACCCTGGGTCTCCCGACTCACCTCGAGAAGCGTTCCTTTTGCCCTGCCAAGCCTCGAAGAGACTCCTGAGGTGTCCCTCGTAACTCGACAGGAGTCCTGACTTCGTTGAACCAACACGAGGGTTGAAGGGCCATCCCCGCCGTAAGTCGAGAATGTACCCCAGGTCCCCGCCGCAACTCGAGAAAAACCATGAGACTTCCCCCTCCAAGCGAGATGAGGCCCGATTCCCCTGCACTGCATGCAGAGCAATTCCGTGAGCCCCCTGAAACATGTCAGGAGCCTCGACTTGCTTGATGGATGTCGAGACAGTCCGCAAAAACACTGTCACAAGTAGAGAGGGACCCTGAGGTCACACCAGCATCGCGAAGGAGCTCCATGGGCCCCAAATCAACTCGAGATGAGGCCCGCTTCCCCTGCATTGACTCCAGAGCCATCCCCCGTTCCCCATCAAACACGACCTGAGGCTTGACTCCCTTTAGGCAACTCCAGAGGTTCCCCGAGAACAACGGGCCAAGTCTAGAGGAGTACCAAGTTCAGCAGAGCAACTCGAGGACTGCTCCGTGTACCCCAAATTGCCTCGAGATGAGAGCTGATTCCCTGGCTTAGACTCAAGACGTAGGCCACCTTTCCACAAGCCCCTCAAGAGGAGGCTTCTCTCAGCAATAGGTATGAGGGAGGGACCCTGAGATTGCTGCCTCAATGGGCATATACACCGAGAAGCCCTGACTCGAAAGGAGGCCGGCTTTCCTTGCAGTGGCTTGAATACAGTCTAGTCTTTCATCTCACAAGCTGAAGGGATGTCTGCACCACCTGTGGAGTCCCTAGAGAAAGCCCTAGGTCCCCGACTCCTTTCGACGGAATGCCTCACATGCCTCTGACACCTCGAGAGGCACGCAGAGCTCACTGCTTCAAAATGTGACGGAGCCTGACTCCTCTTGAACATTGACAGGAATCCCAGTATCCCTGTGGCTACTGGAAAGGGACCCTGGGTCTCCCGACTCACCTCGAGAAGCGTTCCTTTTGCCCTGCCAAGCCTCGAAGAGACTCCTGAGGTGTCCCTCGTAACTCGACAGGAGTCCTGACTTCGTTGAACCAACACGAGGGTTGAAGGGCCATCCCCGCCGTAAGTCGAGAATGTACCCCAGGTCCCCGCCGCAACTCGAGAAAAACCATGAGACTTCCCCCTCCAAGCGAGATGAGGCCCGATTCCCCTGCACTGCATGCAGAGCAATTCCGTGAGCCCCCTGAAACATGTCAGGAGCCTCGACTTGCTTGATGGATGTCGAGACAGTCCGCAAAAACACTGTCACAAGTAGAGAGGGACCCTGAGGTCACACCAGCATCGCGAAGGAGCTCCATGGGCCCCAAATCAACTCGAGATGAGGCCCGCTTCCCCTGCATTGACTCCAGAGCCATCCCCCGTTCCCCATCAAACACGACCTGAGGCTTGACTCCCTTTAGGCAACTCCAGAGGTTCCCCGAGAACAACGGGCCAAGTCTAGAGGAGTACCAAGTTCAGCAGAGCAACTCGAGGACTGCTCCGTGTACCCCAAATTGCCTCGAGATGAGAGCTGATTCCCTGGCTTAGACTCAAGACGTAGGCCACCTTTCCACAAGCCCTCAAGAGGAGGCTTCTCTCAGCAATAGGTATGAGGGAGGGACCCTGAGATTGCTGCCTCAATGGGCATATACACCGAGAAGCCCTGACTCGAAAGGAGGCCGGCTTTCCTTGCAGTGGCTTGAATACAGTCTAGTCTTTCATCTCACAAGCTGAAGGGATGTCTGCACCACCTGTGGAGTCCCTAGAGAAAGCCCTAGGTCCCCGACTCCTTTCGACGGAATGCCTCACATGCCTCTGACACCTCGAGAGGCACGCAGAGCTCACTGCTTCAAAATGTGACGGAGCCTGACTCCTCTTGAACATTGACAGGAATCCCAGTATCCCTGTGGCTACTGGAAAGGGACCCTGGGTCTCCCGACTCACCTCGAGAAGCGTTCCTTTTGCCCTGCCAAGCCTCGAAGAGACTCCTGAGGTGTCCCTCGTAACTCGACAGGAGTCCTGACTTCGTTGAACCAACACGAGGGTTGAAGGGCCATCCCCGCCGTAAGTCGAGAATGTACCCCAGGTCCCCGCCGCAACTCGAGAAAAACCATGAGACTTCCCCCTCCAAGCGAGATGAGGCCCGATTCCCCTGCACTGCATGCAGAGCAATTCCGTGAGCCCCCTGAAACATGTCAGGAGCCTCGACTTGCTTGATGGATGTCGAGACAGTCCGCAAAAACACTGTCACAAGTAGAGAGGGACCCTGAGGTCACACCAGCATCGCGAAGGAGCTCCATGGGCCCCAAATCAACTCGAGATGAGGCCCGCTTCCCCTGCATTGACTCCAGAGCCATCCCCCGTTCCCCATCAAACACGACCTGAGGCTTGACTCCCTTTAGGCAACTCCAGAGGTTCCCCGAGAACAACGGGCCAAGTCTAGAGGAGTACCAAGTTCAGCAGAGCAACTCGAGGACTGCTCCGTGTACCCCAAATTGCCTCGAGATGAGAGCTGATTCCCTGGCTTAGACTCAAGACGTAGGCCACCTTTCCACAAGCCCCTCAAGAGGAGGCTTCTCTCAGCAATAGGTATGAGGGAGGACCCTGAGATTGCTGCCTCAATGGGCATATACACCGAGAAGCCCTGACTCGAAAGGAGGCCGGCTTTCCTTGCAGTGGCTTGAATACAGTCTAGTCTTTCATCTCACAAGCTGAAGGGATGTCTGCACCACCTGTGGAGTCCCTAGAGAAAGCCCTAGGTCCCCGACTCCTTTCGACGGAATGCCTCACATGCCTCTGACACCTCGAGAGGCACGCAGAGCTCACTGCTTCAAAATGTGACGGAGCCTGACTCCTCTTGAACATTGACAGGCCATGGGCCCCAAATCAACTCGAGATGAGGCCCGCTTCCCCTGCATTGACTCCAGAGCCATCCCCCGTTCCCCATCAAACACGACCTGAGGCTTGACTCCCTTTAGGCAACTCCAGAGGTTCCCCGAGAACAACGGGCCAAGTCTATAGGAGTACCAAGTTCAGCAGAGCAACTCGAGGACCCCCTGCTACCGTGTACCCCAAATTGCCTCGAGATGAGAGCTGATTCCCTGGCTTAGACTCAAGACGTAGGCCACCTTTCCACAAGACCTCCCTCAAGAGGAGGCTTCTCTCAGCAATAGGTATGAGGGGAGGGAACCTGAGATTGCTGCCTCAATGGGCATATACACCGAGAAGCCCTGACTCGAAAGGAGGCCGCACTCTTTCCTTGCAGTGGCTTGAATACAGTCTAGTCTTTCATCTCACAAGGCTGAAGGGATGTCTTGCACCATTCCCTGTGGAGTCCCTAGAGAAAGCCCTAGGTCCCCGACTCCTTTCGACGGAATGCCTCACATGCCTCTGACACCTCGAGAGGCACTGCATGAGCTCACAATTTGCTTCAAAATGTGACGGAGCCTTTGACTCCTCTTGAAGCATTGACAGGAATCCAGTATCCCTGTGGCTACTGGAAAGGGACCCTGGGGTCTTCCCGACTCACCTTTCGAGAAGTCTGTCGTTCCCTTTTGCGCGCTGTGCCAAGCCTCGAAGAGACTCCTGAGGTGTGGTCCCCTCGTAACTCGACAGGAGTGTCCTGATTCTTGACGTTTGCGTTGAACCAACACGAGGGGTTTGAAGGGCCATCACCCGCCGTTAAGTCGAGTATGTATCCCAGGTCCCCGTCCGTCAACTCGAGAAACACCATGAGACTTCCCGACGCTTACCATCTACAAGCTGAGATGAGGCCCGATTTTCCCTACTGCACTGCATGCAGAGTCAATTCCGTGAGACCCCCGTCCCCGTAAACATGTGTCAGGAGCGCTCTACTTCGCTTGATGAATGTTCCGTCTCGAGCGCGACAGTGCACGTTTCAAAAAACATGCTGTCACAAGTAGGAGATGGGACCCTGAGGTCACACCAGCATCGTCGAAGGGAGCTCCATGGGCCCCAAATCAACTCGAGATGAAGGAACGGATATACCCCCGCTTCTTCCCCTGCATTGAGCTCCAGAGCCCATCCCCCGTTCCCCATCAAACCGACCTGAGCTTGATCCCTTTTTATGGCAACTCCAGAGGTTCCCGAGAACAACGTGCCAAGTCAAGAGGAGTACCAAGTTCAGCAGAGCAACTCGAGGCTGGCCCGTTGTACCCCAAATTGCTCGAGATGAGAGCTGATTTTCCCTGGCTTAGACTCAAGACGTAGGCCTACTCTTTCCACAAGCCCCCTCAAGAGGAGTTTTTCTTCAGCATAGGTATAATGGAGGAATGAGACACTGATGTGATTTCTGCCTCAAAGGGGCTTATACACCGAGAAGCCCTGACTCCGAAAGGAGGCCGGCTTTCCTTGCAGTGGCTTGAATACAGTCTAGTCTTTCATCTCACAAGCTGAAAGGGATGTGTGCACCACTTGTGGAAGTCCCTAGAGGAAGCCCTAGGTCCCCGACTCCTTTCTGACGAATGCCTCACATGCCTCTGACACTCGAGAGCACGCAGAGCCTCACTGCTTCAAAATGTGGACGGAGCCTGGATCCTCCCCCTTGGAACATTGACAGAATCCCAGTATCCCTGTGGCTACTGGAAAGGGACCCTGGGTCTCCCGACTCACCTCGAGAAGCGTTCCTTTTGCCCTGCCAAGCCTCGAGAGACTCCTGAGGTGGTACCTAGTAACTGACCAGGGGTCCTGACTTGTTTAACCAACACGTGGGGGGAGGGACTCATGCCCCGACCGTTAAGGTCGAAGTAATCGTATGCCCCCGGTACCAGGGCCGCAACTTCGAGAAAAACGCAATGTAGACTATCGCCCCTTTCCTAAGCGTGATGAGGCGTGAGCCGGATTCCCTACGCCCTGCACTGCATGGCTAGAGGAGCAATTCCGTGAGGCGTCCTCACTGAAACATGTCGATTAGTGAGGCTTCAGACTGTGTCATGATGGGTGTAGGATGACAGATCCGGCAAAAACACTACATCGAGCTACAAGTAGAGAGGACGGTTGACCTTGAAGTCACGGATCCTAGGCCATCGGCTGAAGTGAAATCCATGGGCCGCCCAAATTCAATTCGGAATGAGGGTGAGGCCCCGATTCCCCATTGCATCTGGACCTCCAGAGCCATCCCCAGACGTTCCCCATCACAACTACGAACCTGAGGCTTGACTCCCTTGTTAGGCAACTCCCAGAGGTTCGCCTCAGAAACCAATCGGGGCCAAGTCTAGAGGAGTACGCAAAGTTCAGCAGAGGCAACTCGAAGACTTGGCTCGTGTAAGCCCCAAAGATTGCCTGTCGCAGATGAGAGCTGATTCCGCTGGCTTTAGACTTGGCAATGACGTATTGTCCGACCTTTCCAGTCAATGCCCCGTCAGTAGAGGGATTGGCTTCTGCTCATGCTAATGAGGTATGAGGGAGGGCCGCCTGATATTGCTGCTTCAATGGGGACATATATTCACATAAGTCACCTGGGAAAAGTTCCTCTTGACTCGAAAGAGAGCGCCGGCTATTCCTTGCAGTGCTTGGAATTACAGTCTAGTCTTTCATCTCACACAAGGCTAGAAGGGATCTCTGCACCACCTGTGAGAGTCCTCTAGAGGGGGGGGAAAAAAAAAAGCTCCTAGGTTCCCCAGACTCGGCGTTCGATCAGGAATGCGCTCAGCTATGGCCTCTGAACGACCTTTGTGCGAGAGAGCTACAGCAAGGAGCCCACTGCTTCGCATATAATGTGACGGATGCCGTGAGCTCGCATCTTGAACAATGTTGGGGGTTGACAGAGAATTCCCAGTATCCGCTGTGGGATAACTGGATAGGAAGGTGCCCGTGGTTCTGTCGTCGAACATCACCTCGATGAAGGCGTTCCTTTTGCTCCTGCCTAAGGCCTCAGAAGTAGACGTCCTAGAGGTGTCCGCTCCGTAACTCAGACAGGGAGTTCCTTGACTCCAGTTGAACGCAAACACGATGAAATGGTTGAACGGTCCATTCCCACTCCCGTCCGTAAGTCGCGGAATGTATCGAGTGCGTACCAGAGTCCGCGGTGTGCTCGCAACTCGTGGTTAAAAGTACCATGAGACTTCCCCGTCGCAAGAGCTGAGATGAAGGGCCCGCGGTACTCCCCTGCAAACTGCATGCAGAGCAAATTCCGTGAGCCCCCTGAAACGATGTCAGGAGGCCTCGACTTGGGCTTGATGGATGTCGAGACAGTCCGCAAAAACACTGTCACAAGTAGAGAGGGACCCTGAGGTCACGAAAAGTCCAGCATCGCGAAGGAGCTGCCATGGGCCCCCAAATCAACTCGAGTGATGCTCCTTTTTAGCGGACCGCGGCTTCCCCTGCATTGACTTCCTCTCCAGAGGCCATGCCCGCCCGTTCCCCGATCAAACACGGACCGCTGAGGCTTGACTCCCGTTTAGGCAACTCCAGAAGGCTTCCCCGAGAGACAAACAACGGGCCAAGTCTAAGAGTACCAAGTTCAGCAGAGCAAGCTCGAGGACTGCATGCCCCAGTGTACCCAAAATTGCCTCGAGATGAAGTAGCTGATTCCCTGGCTTTAGACTCAAGACGTAGGCCACCTTTCCACAAGCCCCTCAAGAGGGAGGGCGTTCTCTCAGCAATAGGTTATGAGGGAGGGACCCTGAGATTGCTAGCCTCATAAGGGCATATACAGCGCCGTAGAAGACCCTGAGATTTTACTCGATAAGGAGTCCGGCCTTTACCTTGGCAAGTGGCTTGAATTCAGTCTAGAGTCTTTTGCATCGTGCACAAGCTGAAGGATGTCTGCAAACGCAAGCCACCCCTGTGGAGTCGCGCTAGAGAAAGCCCTAGGCCCGGGACGACTTCTCTTTCGACGGAATGCCTCAGCATGCGCTCATGACAACCTCGAGTAGCACGCAGAGCTCGTGACTGGCTTCATCAAAATGTGACAAGAGCCTAGACTCTCTTAGAACATATGGGACAGAATCCCAGTATCGTGCCCCGTGGCTACTGGAAAGGGGGCCGGCTGGTGTCTCCCGACTCACCTCAGAGAAGCGTTTCCTTTTTGCCCATGCCAAACCTTCGAAGAAGACTCGCTGAGTATGTGTTCCCTCGCTTACTTACAGGAGTCCTGATCTTCCTTCGAACTGATCCTAACAACGAGGGTTGAAAGGCCATCCCCGCCGTAAGTTCGAGACATGATACCGCTCCCCAGGTTCCCGCCACGCTCGCAAACTCGAGAAAAACGGGGTCAAATGAGACTTTTCCCCCTTCCCAAGCGAGACTGAGCGCCCGATTTCCCCCTGCACTTGCATGTGTCCCAGCAGAGCAATTCCGTGAGCCTGTCCCTGAAACAAATGGGGGGGGGGGGTAATGTCCCCAGTGAGCCTCCGACATTGCTTTTGATGGATGTCGAGAAAACAGTCCGCAAAAACAACTTGGGTGTCACAAGTTAGAGAGGGGACGGTCCCTGAGGTCACACCAGCATGCCGCGAGAGGAGCGATCCATGGCACCTGCCCCAAATCAACTCGAGTTAATAGAGGCCGTTCGCTTCCCCTGACATTGTACTCCAGGAGCCCATATCCGCCCGTGTCCGCCATCAAAACCAGCGACGCTGTAGTCTTAAGTGACTCTCCCATTAGGCAAGCTCCATGAAGTGTTCCCTCGATGTGACGAGATGAGCGAACCGGTGTGCCATAGACTAATGAGGCAGTACCGCGAAGGTTCAGGTGGCAGAGCAACTCAAGGACTGCTCCGTGTAACGCGCCAAAAGTTGGGCCTCGAAGTATGAGAGGTGATTACTCCATGGCATTAGACTTTAATAATATAAAAAAGACTCAAGACGTAGGTGCATGCCCAACTTTCCAGCAAGTCCCCTCAAGGCGAGAGTGCTTCATCCTCAGGGGCCCAATAGTTATCGCAGGGAAGGCGACCACTTCAGATTGCTCGCCTGCAAGTGTTTGCATATATATCACGGCGGAGAAGCCCTGACTCAGAACAGACGTTGCCCGGTTTTTTCTTTCCTTGCAGTGGCTTGAATACAGTCTAGTCTGTTTCATCCTCACAAAGGCTAGAATGAGGATGTAATCTGCACTGCACCATGATGTAGTACCTAGAGAAAGCGCCTCGGTCCAGCGGACTCCTTTCGACGGAAATTCCGTCAGCATAGCCTCTGACCACCTCAGAGAGCCCGCAGGCGTAAGCTCACTTGGCAAAGTGGGGATCAAAATGTGACGAGCAAGCCTGAGCTCATGTTGAAGCATTGATCAAGGAATCCTAACAGTATCTCTCTCCCCGTGGCAACTGGATAGGGGCGCCATCTCACTGGGTGCTCCCGACTCACCACCTCGAGATGGCGTTTCCCTTTTGCCCTGCCAAGCCTCGAAGAGACTCCCTGAGGTGTCCCTCGTAAACTCAAAAAAAGACAGGAGTCCTGACTTCGTTGAACAACAACTACGAGGGTTGAAGGGCCATCCCCGCGCGTAAGTCGAGAATGTACCCCAGGTCCCCGCCGCCAACCTCGAGAAAAACCAAATGAGGACTTCCCCTCCAAGCGAGATGAGCCCCGATTGCCCCCTGCACTGCATGCAGAGCAATTCCGTGAGCCCCCTGAAAAAACATGTCAGGAGCCTCACTTGCTTGATGGATGTCGAGACAGTCATCCGCAAAAACACTGTCACAAGTAGAGAGGGAGCCCTGAGGTCACACCAGTGACTATCGCGAAGGAGCTCATGGGCCCCAAATCAACTCGAGATGAGGCCCGCTTCCCCTGCATTGGACTCGCAGAGGCCATCCCCCGTTGCGTCACCATCAAACACGAGACCCTGAGGCTTGACTCGCCTTAGGCAAACTCCAGAAAGGTTCCCGAGAACATACGGGCCAAGTCTAGAGGAGATACCAAGTTCAGCAGAGCAACTCGAGGACTGCTGACGCGTGTACCCCCAATTGCCTCGAGATGAGAGTGATTCCCTGGCTTATTAGACTCAATTAGACGTAGGCCACCTTTCCACAAACGCCCCTCAAAGAGGGAGGCTTCTCTCAGCCAATAGGTATGAGGGAAGGACCCTGAGATTGCTGCCTGATTCAATGGGCATATACACCGATGAAGGTCCCGTTCCCTGATTCTCACTATCGAAAGGAGGTCCCTCCTCGGCGTTTCCTTGCAGTGGCTTGAATACATCTAGTCTTTTCATCTGCAGCAAGGTGAAGGGATGTCTGCAACCACCTGTGGAGTCCCTAGAGAAAGCCCGTAGGTCCCGACTCCTTTCGACGGAATGCCCTCACATGCCTCTGACACCTTCGAGAGGGCACGCAGAGCTCACTGCTTCAAATTTTTGACTGAAGCCAGACTCCTTCTTGAACATTTGACAGGAATCCCAGTATCCCCGTGGATACTGTAAAGGGACCCTGGGTCTCCGACTCACACCTCGAGAAGCGTCCCTTTTGCCCGGCCAAGCCTCGAAGAGGACTCCTGCGGTGTCCCCTCGTAACTCGACAGGGAGTCCTGACTTCGTTGAACTAACACGGGTTTGAAGGGCCCATCCCCGCCGTAAGTCAGAGAATGGTACCCCCCCAAGGTCCCCGCCCGCAAACTCGGAGAAAAAACAATGAGACATCCCCATTTAAGCGAGATGAGGCCACCGATTTCCCCTGCACTGCATGCAAAGCAATTCCCGTGCGCCTCCTGAAACATGTCAGAAGCCTCGACATTGCTTGAAGGATGTCGAGACAGTCCGCAAAAACACTGTTCACATTAAGAAAAAAGGGGAAGGACGCCGTGAGGTTCCACACCAGCATCGCGAAGGAGCTCCATGGGCCCCAAACTCAACGTCGAAAATGAGCCCGCGCTTCACCTGCAATGACTGCCAGAACCATCCCACGTTCCCCATCAAAAAATCACGACCTGAGGCAAGAGCTCACTTTATGCAACCTCCAGAGGTTCTGCCCGAGAACAACGGGCCAAGTCTAGAGGTAGTTCCAAGTGCAGCAAGGAGCAAACTCGAGGTACTGCTCCGTTGTACCGACACAAAGTGCGTCGAAGATGAGAGCTAATTACCTGGCTTAGACACAAGACGTAGGCCCAAACTTATCACACAAGCCGCTCAAAGCGGAGGCTTCACTCATGAGCAATAGGTCATGATAGGAGGTGGGACCCTGGAAATTGCTGGCTCAATGGGCCCTATACACCGTGAAGCTCCATGACTCGAAAGGAGGCTGGGTTTCCTTGCAGTGGCTTGAATACTGTCTAGCTCTTTAATCACAAAAGGTTGAAGAATGTCTTCCACCACACTGTGGAGTCCCTAAACGAAAGCCCCTAGGTCCCCGAATTCATTCGACGGAATGCCTAACATGCCTCTGGACTCTCTCGAGAAGCTCGAGCAGAGCTCAACTGCTTTCAAAATTTGACGGAGCCTGACTCCTCTTGAACAATGTACAGGCAATTCCAGTAGCCCTGTGGGCTACTGGAAAGGGACCCTGAATCTCCCGACTCAACCATCGAGAAGCGTCCCTCTTGCCCGGCCAATACCTAGAAGAGACCTCCTGAGGTAGTCCCACGTAACTCGACAGGACTCCAGACTTCGTGAACAAACACGAGGGTTGATGCGCCATGCCCGCCGGTAAGTCGAGAATGTACACCAGGTCCCCGCCGCAACTCGAAAAAAACAATGAGACTTCTCCCTCCAAAGCTAATGAGGCCCGACTTCCCATGCACTGCATGCAGAAGCAATTCTCCGTGAGCCCCCCTGAACCATGTCAGGGGAGGACCTCGACATGCATGGTGGATTTGTCGAGACAGTCCACAAAAAACACTAGTCACACATTCAGAGGGGGTACTCTGAGGGTAACACCAGCATCGCGACAGGAGGATCCATGGGCCCCACACATCACCTCGGGAGGAGGCCCGACGCTTCCCTCCTGACATTGTACTTACCAGAACCATACCACATTTCCCCATCAAAACACGACTTTGAGGATAGACTCCTTTATAAGCCACCTCCAGAGGTTCCCCGGAGACACAACGGGCCAAGTTTAGACGAATAACCAATTTCAGCAGAGCAACCTCGAGGACTACATCCGTCGTAACCCCAAATGTGCCGTCGAGATGAGAAGCTGTTTTCTCTGGCTTAGACCTCAAGACAGTAGGCCCCCATTCCACAAGCTCCTCAAGAAGGAGGCATCTCTTCAGCAATAGGTATGAGGGGAGGGACCTTCCTCAGATTGCTGCTTCATTGGGCATATTTACACCGAGAAAGCCCTGACCTCGCAAAGGAGGACGGGTTTCCTTGCATTGGCTTGAATACAGTCTAATCTTTCATCTCACAAGGTGACAGGAATATCTGCACCTAACTGTGGGAGTTCCCTAGATAAAGCCCCTAGGTCCCGACTCCTTTCGAACGGAATGCCTCACATGCCTCTGACCACCTCGAGATGCAAACGCAGAGCTCACTGCTTTCAAATGTGACGGAGCCTGACTCCTCTTGAACATTGACAGGAAACCCAGTATCCCTGTGCTACTGGAAAGGACCCTGGGTCTCCCGACTCATCCTCGAGAAGCGTTCCTTTTGCCCTGCCAAGCCTCGAAGAGACTCCTGAGGTGTCCCTCGTAACTCGACAGGAGTCCTGACTTCGTTGAACCAACACGAGGGTTGAAAGGGCCATCCCCGCCGTAAGTCGAGAATGTACCCCAGGTCCCCGCCGCAACTCGAGAAAAACCATGAGACTTCCCCCTCCAAGCGAGATGAGGCCCGATTCCCCTGCACTGCATGCAGAGCAATTCCGTGAGCCCCTGAAAACATGTCAGGAGCCTCGACTTGCTTGATGGATGTCGAGACAGTCCGCAAAAACACTGTCACAAGTAGAGAGGGACCCTGAGTCACAACCAGCAGCATCGCGAAGGAGCTCCATGGGCCCCCAAATCAACTCGAGATGAGGCCCGCTTCCCCTGCATTGACTCCAGGAGCCATCCCCCGTTCCCCATCAAACACGACCTGAGGCTTGACTCCCTTTAGGCAACTCCAAGGTTTCCCCGAGAACAACGGGCCAAGTCTAGAGGAGTACCAAGTTCAGCAGAGCAACTCGAGGACTGCTCCGTGTACCCCAAATTGCCTCGAGATGAGAGCTGATTCCCTGGCTTAGACTCAAGACGTAGGCCACCTTTCCACAAGCCCCTCAAGAGGAGGCTTCTCTCAGCAATAGGTATGAGGGAGGGACCCCCTGAGATTGCTGCCTCAATGGGCATATACACCGAGAAGCCCTGACTCGAAAGGAGGCCGGCTTTCCTTGCAGTGGCTTGAATACAGTCTAGTCTTTCATCTCACAAGCTGAAGGGATGTCTGCACCACCTGTGGAGTCCCTAAAGAAAGCCCTAGGTCCCCGACTCCTTTCGACGGAATGCCTCACATGCCTCTGACACCTCGAGAGGCACGCAGAGCTCACTGCTTCAAAATTTGACGGAGCCTGACTCCTCTTGAACATTGACAGGAATCCCAGTATCCCTGTGGCTACTGGAAAGGGACCCTGGGTCTCCCGACTCACCTCGAGAAGCGTTCCTTTTGCCCTGCCAAGCCTCGAAGAGACTCCTGAGGTGTCCCTCGTAACTCGACAGGAGTCCTGACTTCGTTGAACCAACACGAGGGTTTGAAGGCCATCCCCGCCGTAAGTCGAGAATGTACCCCAGGTCCCCGCCGCAACTCGAGAAAAACCATGAGACTTCCCCCTCCAAGCGAGATGAGGCCCGATTCCCCTGCACTGCATGCAGAGCAATTCCGTGAGCCCCCTGAAACATGTCAGGAGCCTCGACTTGCTTGATGGATGTCGAGACAGTCCGCAAAAAAAAACACTGTCACAAGTAGAGAGGGACCCTGAGGTCACACCAGCATCGCGAAGGAGCTCCATGGGCCCCAAATCAACTCGAGATGAGGCCCGCTTCCCCTGCATTGACTCCAGAGCCATCCCCCGTTCCCCATCAAACACGACCTGAGGCTTGACTCCCTTTAGGCAACTCCAGAGGTTCCCCGAGAACAACGGGCCAAGTCTAGAGGAGTACCAAGTTCAGCAGAGCAACTCGAGGACTGCTCCGTGTACCCCAAATTGCCTCGAGATGAGAGCTGATTCCCTGGCTTAGACTCAAGACGTAGGCCACCTTTTCCACAAGCCCCTCAAGAGGAGGCTTCTCTCAGCAATAGGTATGAGGGAGGGACCCTGAGATTGCTGCCTCAATGGGCATATACACCGAGAAGCCCTGACTCGAAAGGAGGCCGGCTTTCCTTGCAGTGGCTTGAATACAGTCTAGTCTTTCATCTCACAAGCTGAAGGGATGTCTGCACCACCTGTGGACTCCCTAGAGAAAGCCCTAGGTCCCCGACTCCTTTCGACGGAATGCCTCACATGCCTCTGACACCTCGAGAGGCACGCAGAGCTCACTGCTTCAAAATTTGACGGAGCCTGACTCCTCTTGAACATTGACAGGAATCCCAGTATCCCTGTGGTACTGGAAAGGGACCCTGGGTCTCCCGACTCACCTCGAGAAGCGTTCCTTTTGCCCTGCCAAGCCTCGAAGAGACTCCTGAGGTGTCCCTCGTAACTCGACAGGAGTCCTGACTTCGTTGAACCAACACGAGGGTTGAAGGGCCATCCCCGCCGTAAGTCGAGAATGTACCCCAGGTCCCCGCCGCAACTCGAGAAAAACCATGAGACTTCCCCCTCCAAGCGAGATGAGGCCCGATTCCCCTGCACTGCATGCAGAGCAATTCCGTGAGCCCCCTGAAACATGTCAGGAGCCTCGACTTGCTTGATGGATGTCGAGACAGTCCGCAAAAACACTGTCACAAGTAGAGAGGGACCCTGAGGTCACACCAGCATCGCGAAGGAGCTCCATGGGCCCCAAATCAACTCGAGATGAGGCCCGCTTCCCCTGCATTGACTCCAGAGCCATCCCCCCGTTCCCCATCAAACACGACCTGAGGCTTGACTCCCTTTAGGCAACTCCAGAGGTTCCCCGAGAACAACGGGCCAAGTCTAGAGGAGTACCAAGTTCAGCAGAGCAACTCGAGGACTGCTCCGTGTACCCCAAATTGCCTCGAGATGAGAGCTGATTCCCTGGCTTAGACTCAAGACGTAGGCCACCTTTCCACAAGCCCCTCAAGAGGAGGCTTCTCTCAGCAATAGGTATGAGGGAGGGACCCTGAGATTGCTGCCTCAATGGGCATATACACCGAGAAGCCCTGACTCGAAAGGAGGCCGGCTTTCCTTGCAGTGGCTTGAATACAGTCTAGTCTTTCATCTCACAAGCTGAAGGGATGTCTGCACCACCTGTGGAGTCCCTAGAGAAAGCCCTAGGTCCCCCGACTCCTTTCGACGGAATGCCTCACATGCCTCTGACACCTCGAGAGGCACGCAGAGCTCACTGCTTCAAAATTTGACGGAGCCTGACTCCTCTTGAACATTGACAGGAATCCCAGTATCCCTGTGGCTACTGGAAAGGGACCCTGGGTCTCCCGACTCACCTCGAGAAGCGTTCCTTTTGCCCTGCCAAGCCTCGAAGAGACTCCTGAGGTGTCCCTCGTAACTCGACAGGAGTCCTGACTTCGTTGAACCAAACACGAGGGTTGAAGGGCCATCCCCGCCGTAAGTCGAGAATGTACCCCAGGTCCCCGCCGCAACTCGAGAAAAACCATGAGACTTCCCCCTCCAAGCGAGATGAGGCCCGATTCCCCTGCACTGCATGCAGAGCAATTCCGTGAGCCCCCTGAAACATGTCAGGAGCCTCGACTTGCTTGATGGATGTCGAGACAGTCCGCAAAAACACTGTCACAAGTAGAGAGGGACCCTGAGGTCACACCAGCATCGCGAAGGAGCTCCATGGGCCCCAAATCAACTCGAGATGAGGCCCCGCTTCCCCTGCATTGACTCCAGAGCCATCCCCCGTTCCCCATCAAACACGACCTGAGGCTTGACTCCCTTTAGGCAACTCCAGAGGTTCCCCGAGAACAACGGGCCAAGTCTAGAGGAGTACCAAGTTCAGCAGAGCAACTCGAGGACTGCTCCGTGTACCCCAAATTGCCTCGAGATGAGAGCTGATTCCCTGGCTTAGACTCAAGACGTAGGCCACCTTTCCACAAGCCCCTCAAGAGGAGGCTTCTCTCAGCAATAGGTATGAGGAGGGACCCTGAGATTGCTGCCTCAATGGGCATATACACCGAGAAGCCCTGACTCGAAAGGAGGCCGGCTTTCCTTGCAGTGGCTTGAATACAGTCTAGTCTTTCATCTCACAAGCTGAAGGGATGTCTGCACCACCTGTGGAGTCCCTAGAGAAAGCCCTAGGTCCCCGACTCCTTTCGACGGAATGCCTCACATGCCTCTGACACCTCGAGAGGCACGCAGAGCTCACTGCTTCAAAATTTGACGGAGCCTGACTCCTCTTGAACATTGACAGGAATCCCAGTATCCCTGTGGCTACTGGAAAGGGCCCTGGGTCTCCCGACTCACCTCGAGAAGCGTTCCTTTGCCCTGCCAAGCCTCGAAGAGACTCCTGAGGTGTCCCTCGTAACTCGACAGGAGTCCTGACTTCGTTGAACCAACACGAGGGTTGAAGGGCCATCCCCGCCGTAAGTCGAGAATGTACCCCAGGTCCCCGCCGCAACTCGAGAAAAACCATGAGACTTTCCCCCTCCAAGCGAGATGAGGCCCGATTCCCCTGCACTGCATGCAGAGCAATTCCGTGAGCCCCCTGAAACATGTCAGGAGCCTCGACTTGCTTGATGGATGTCGAGACAGTCCGCAAAAACACTGTCACAAGTAGAGAGGGACCCTGAGGTCACACCAGCATCGCGAAGGAGCTCCATGGGCCCCAAATCAACTCGAGATGAGGCCCGCTTCCCCTGCATTGACTCCAGAGCCATCCCCCGTTCCCCATCAAACACGACCTGAGGCTTGACTCCCTTTAGGCAACTCCAGAGGTTCCCCGAGAACAACGGGCCAAGTCTAGAGGAGTACCAAGTTCAGCAGAGCAACTCGAGGACTGCTCCGTGTACCCCAAATTGCCTCGAGATGAGAGCTGATTCCCTGGCTTAGACTCAAGACGTAGGCCACCTTTCCACAAGCCCCTCAAGAGGAGGCTTCTCTCAGCAATAGGTATGAGGGAGGGACCCTGAGATTGCTGCCTCAATGGGCATATACACCGAGAAGCCCTGACTCGAAAGGAGGCCGGCTTTCCTTGCAGTGGCTTGAATACAGTCTAGTCTTTCATCTCACAAGCTGAAGGGATGTCTGCACCACCTGTGGAGTCCCTAGAGAAAAGCCCTAGGTCCCCGACTCCTTTCGACGGAATGCCTCACATGCCTCTGACACCTCGAAGGCACGCAGAGCTCACTGCTTCAAAATTTGACGGAGCCTGACTCCTCTTGAACATTGACAGGAATCCCAGTATCCCTGTGGCTACTGGAAAGGGACCCTGGGTCTCCCGACTCACTCTCGAGAAGCGTTCCTTTTGCCCTGCCAAGCCTCGAAGAGACTCCTGAGGTGTCCCTCGTAACTCGACAGGAGTCCTGACTTCGTTGAACCAACACGAGGGTTGAAGGGCCATCCCCGCCGTAAGTCGAGAATGTACCCCAGGTCCCCCGCCGCAACTCGAGAAAAACCATGAGACTTCCCCCTCCAAGCGAGATGAGGCCCGATTCCCCTGCACTGCATGCAGAGCAATTCCGTGAGCCCCCTGAAACATGTCAGGAGCCTCGACTTGCTTGATGGGTGTCGAGACAGTCCGCAAAAACACTGTCACAAGTAGAGAGGGACCCTGAGGTCACACCAGCATCGCGAAGGAGCTCCATGGGCCCCAAATCAACTCGAGATGAGGCCCCGCTATCCCCTGCATTGACTCCAGAGCCATCCCCCGTTCCCCATCAAACACGACCTGAGGCTTGACTCCCTTTAGGCAACTCCAGAGGTTCCCCAGGAACAACGGGCCAAGTCTAGAGGAGTACCAAGTTCAGCAGAGCAACTCGAGGACTGCTCCGTGTACCCCAAATTGCCTCGAGATGAGAGCTGATTCCCTGGCTTAGACTCAAGACGTAGGCCACCTTTCCACAAGCCCCTCAAGAGGAGGCTTCTCTCAGCAATAGGTATGAGGGAGGGACCCTGAGATTGCTGCCTCAATGGGCATATACACCGAGAAGCCCTGACTCGAAAGGAGGCCGGCTTTCCTTGCAGTGGCTTGAATACAGTCTAGTCTTTCATCTCACAAGCTGAAGGGATGTCTGCACCACCTGTGGAGTCCCTAGAGAAAGCCCTAGGTCCCCGACTCCTTTCGACGGAATGCCTCACATGCCTCTGACACCTCGAGAGGCACGCAGAGCTCACTGCTTCAAAATTTGACGGAGCCTGATACTCCTCTTGAACATTGACAGGAATCCCAGTATCCCTGTGGCTACTGGGAAAGGGACCCTGGGTCTCCCGACTCACCTCGAGAAGCGTTCCTTTTGCCCTGCAAAGCCTCGAAGAGACTCCTGAGGTGTCCCTCGTAACTCGACAGGAGTCCTGACTTCGTTGAACCAACACGAGGGTTGAAGGGCCATCCCCGCCGTAAGTCGAGAATGTACCCAGGTCCCCGCCGCAACTCGAGAAAAACCATGAGACTTCCCCCTCCAAGCGAGATGAGGCCCGATTCCCCTGCACTGCATGCAGAGCAATTCCGTGAGGCCCCTGAAACATGTCAGGAGCCTCGACTTGCTTGATGGATGTCGAGACAGTCCGCAAAAACACTGTCACAAGTAGAGAGGGACCCTGAGGTCACACCAGCATCGCGAAGGAGCTCCATGGGCCCCAAATCAACTCGAGATGAGGCCCGCTTCCCCTGCATTGACTCCAGAGCCATCCCCCGTTCCCCATCAAACACGACCTGAGGCTTGACTCCCTTTAGGCAACTCCAGAGGTTCCCGAGAACAACGGGCCAAGTCTAGAGGAGTACCAAGTTCAGCAGAGCAACTCGAGGACTGCTCCGTGTACCCCAAATTGCCTCGAGATGAGAGCTGATTCCCTGGCTTAGACTCAAGACGTAGGCCACCTTTCCACAAGCCCCTCAAGAGGAGGCTTCTCTCAGCAATAGGTATGAGGGAGGGACCCTGAGATTGCTGACTCAATGGGCATATACACCGAGAAGCCCTGACTCGAAAGGAGGCCGGCTTTCCTTGCAGTGGCTTGAATACAGTCTAGTCTTTCATCTCACAAGCTGAAGGGATGTCTGCACCACCTGTGGAGTCCCTAGAGAAAGCCCTAGGTCCCCGACTCCTTTCGACGGAATGCCTCACATGCCTCTGACACCTCGAGAGGCACGCAGAGCTCACTGCTTCAAAATTTGACGGAGCCTGACTCCTCTTGAACATTGACAGGAATCCCAGTATCCCTGTGGCTACTGGAAAGGGACCCTGGGTCTCCCGACTCACCTCGAGAAGCGTTCCTTTTGCCCTGCCAAGCCTCGAAGAGACTCCTGAGGTGTCCCTCGTAACTCGACAGGAGTCCTGACTTCGTTGAACCAACACGAGGGTTTGAAGGGCCACCCCCGCCGTAAGTCGAGAATGTACCCCAGGTCCCCGCCGCAACTCGAGAAAAACCATGAGACTTCCCCCTCCAAGCGAGATGAGGCCCGATTCCCTGCACTGCATGCAGAGCAATTCCGTGAGCCCCCTGAAAACATGTCAGGAGCCTCGACTTGCTTGATGGATGTCGAGACAGTCCGCAAAAACACTGTCACAAGTAGAGAGGGACCCCTGAGGTCACACCAGCATCGCGAAGGAGCATCCATGGGCCCCAAATCAACTCGAGATGAGGCCCGCTTCCCCTGCATTGACTCCAGAGCCATCCCCCGTTCCCCATCAAAACACGACCTGAGGCTTGACTCCCTTTAGGCAACTCCAGAGGTTCCCCGAGAGAGAGAACAACGGGCCAAGTCTAGAGGAGTACAAGTAACCAAGTTTCAGCAGTAAAGCAACTCGAGGACTGCTCGTCGTGTACCCCAAATTGCCTCGAGATGAGAGCTGATTCCCTGGCTTAGACTCAAGACGTAGGCCACCTTTCCACAAGCCCCTCAAGAGGAGGCTTCTCTCAGCAATAGGTATGAGGGGAGGGACCCTGAGATTGCTGCCTCAATGGGCATATACACCGAGAAAGCCCTGACTCGAAAGGAGCCCTAGGGCCGGCTTTCCTTGCAGTGGCTTGAATACAGTCTAGTCTTTCATCTCACAAGCTGAAGGGATGTCTGCACCACCTGTGGAGTCCCTAGAGAAAGCCCTAGGTCCCCGACTCCTTTCGACGGAATGCCTCACATGCCTCTGACCACCTCGAGAGGCACGCAGAGCTCACTGCTTCAAAATTTGACGGAGCCTGACTCCTCTTGAACATTGACAGGAATCCCAGTATCCCTGTGGCTACTGGAAAGGGACCCTGGGTCTCCCGACTCACCTCGAGGAAGCGCGCGCGTTCCTTTTGCCCTGCCAAGCCTTTCGAAGAAGAACTCCTGAGGTGTCCCCCTCTCGTAACTCGACAGGAGTCCTGACTTCGTTGAACCAACACGAGGGTTGAAGGGCCATCCCCGCCGTAAGTCGAGAATGTGTATTTGTTGTCCCCCAGGTCCCCGCCGCAAACTCGAGAAAAAACCATGAGACAATGTGACCTTCCCCCTCCAAGCGAGATGAGGCCCGATTCCCCTGCACTGCATGCAGAGCCAATCAATTCCGTGAGCCCCCTGAAAACATGTCAGGAGCCTCGAGACTTGCTTGATGGATGTCGAGACAGTCCGCAAAAACACTGTCACAAGTAGAGAGGGACCCTGAGGTCACACCAGCATCGCGAAGGAGCTCCATGGGCCCCAAATCAACTCGAGATGAGGCCCGCTTCCCCTGCATTGACTCCAGAGCCATCCCCCGTTCCCCATCAAACACGACCTGAGGCTTGACTCCCTTTAGGCAACTCCAGAGGTTCCCCGATAGAGGCTCGAGAACAACGGGCCAAGTCTAGAAGGAGTACCAAGTTCAGCAGAGCAAACTCGAGGACTGCTCTCCGTTGTACCCCAAATTGCCTCGAGATGAGAGCTGATTCCCTGGCTTAGACTCAAGACGTAGGCCACCTTTCCACAAGCCCCTCAAGAGGAGGCTTCTCTCAGCAATAGGTATGAGGGAGGGACCCTGAGATTGCTGCCTCAATGGGCATATACACCGAGAAGCCCTGACTCGAAAGGAGGCCGGGTTGGGCTTTCCTTGCAGTGGCTTGAATACAGTCTAGTCTTTCATCTCACAAGCTGAAGGGATGTCTCTGCACCACCTGTGGAGTCCCTAGAGAAAGCCCTAGGTCCCCGACTCCTTTCGACGGAATGCCTCACATGCCTCTGACACCTCGAGAGGCACGCAGAGCTCACTGCTTCAAAATTTTGACGGAGCCTGACTCCTCTTGAACATTGACAGGAATCCCCAGTATCCCTGTGGCTACTGGAAAAGGGACCCCTGGGTCTCCCGACTCACCTCGAGAAGCGTTTCCCTTTTGCCCTGCCAAGCCTCGAAGAGACTCCTGAGGTGTCCCTCGTAACTCGACAGGGAGTCCTGACTTCGTTGAAACCAACACGAGGGGGTTGAAGGGCCATCCCCGCCGTTAAGTCGAGAATGTACCCCAGGTCCCCGCCGCAACTCGAGAACAGGAGAAAAACCATGAGACTTCCCCCTCCAAGCGAGATTGAGTGGGCCCGATTCCCCTGCACTGCATGCAGAGCAATTCCGTGAGCCCCCTGAAACATGTCAGGAGCCTCGACTTGCTTGATGGATGTCGAGACTTTTTGTCCGCCAAAAACACTGTCACAAGTAGAGAGTGGGGACCCTGAGGTCACACCAGCATCGCGAAGGAGCTCCATGGGCCCCAAATTCAACTCGAGATGAGGCCCCGCTTTCCCCTGCATTGACTCCAGAGCCATCCCCCGTTTCCCATCAAACACGACCTGAGGCTTGACTCCCTTTAGGCAACTCCAGAGGTTCCCCCGAGAACAACGGGCCAAGTCTAGAGGAGTACCAAGTTCTGACAGAGCCAAAAACTCGAGGGACTGCTCCGTGTAGTACCCAAATTGCCTCGAGATGAGAGCTGATTCCTGGCTTAGGACTCAAGACGTTAGGCCACCTTTCCACAAAAGCCCCTCAAGAGAGAGGCTTCTCTCAGCAATTAGCGGTATGACGGAGGGAACCACCTGAATGAGAAGAGATTGCTGCCTCAATGGGCATATACACCGAGAAGCCCTGGAAAGGGGACTCGAAAGGAGGCCTGGGTTGGCTGGGTTTTTCCTTGCAGTGGCTTGAATACAGTCTAGTCTTTCATCTCACAAAGCTGATGAATGTGCAATGTGAAATGATCGGCTTGCCAACCCTGCGAGCACCACCCTACTTGGAGTGTCGTGCCTAGAGAAAGCCCTAGGTTCCCCGACTCCCCTTTCGACGAAAAATAATGCCTCACATGCCTCTGACACCTTCAGAGAGGCACGCACGAAGCAGAGCTCACTGCTTCAAATTTGACGGAGAAGCCTGACTCTTCTTTCATTGACACTATTGACCAGGAATCCCAGATATCCCTGTGGCTAACTGAGGATAAGGGACCCTTCGGGGTCTCCCGAAGACCGACCTCACCTCTGCGCGAAGCGTTATTTCCCTTTTGCCTGCCCAAGCCTCCGTAGAGACTCCTGAGTGTCCTCGTAAACTCGACAGGGTCTGACTTCGTTGAACTCAACACGAGGGTGAAGGGCCATACCCGCCGTAAGTCTGGGGAATGCACCCCAGGTCCCTCCGCCGCAACTCGAGAAAAACCATGAGACTTCCCCCTCCAAGCGAGATGAGGCCCGATTCCCCCTGCACTGCATGCAGAGCAATTCCGTGAGCCCCCTGAAACATGTCAGGAGCCTCGACTTGCTTGATGGATGTCGAGACAGTCCGCAAAAACACTGTCACAAGTAGAGAGGGACCCTGAGGTCACACCAGCATCGCGAAGGAGCTCCATGGGCCCCAAATCAACTCGAGATGAGGCCCGCTTCCCCTGCATTGACTCCAGAGCCATCCCCCGTTCCCCATCAAACACGACCTGAGGCTTGACTCCCTTTAGGCAACTCCAGAGGTTCCCCGAGAACAACGGGCCAAGTCTAGAGGAGTACCAAGTTCAGCAGAGCAACTCGAGGACTGCTCCGTGTACCCAAATTGCCTCGAGATGAGAGCTGATTCCCTGGCTTAGACTCAAGACGTAGGCCACCTTTCCACAAGCCCCTCAAGAGGAGGCTTCTCTCAGCAATAGGTATGAGGGAGGGACCTGAAGATTGCTGCCTCACAGGGCATATTCACCGAAGGGGCCCGACTCGAAAGGAAGGACGGCTTTTTTTCCTTGCAGTGTGCCTTGAATACGGTCTAGTCTTTCATCCCTCACAAGCTGAAGGGATTGTCTGCACAATCCTTTGTGGAGGTCCCTAGAGGATTGCCATAGGTCCCCGACTTCTTGCGACGGAATGCCTCACATTGCTCTCTGACAAATAGGCGCAGGAACGCCAGAGCTCACTGCTTCAAAATTTGACGGACGCTGACTTTCTTCTTGATACATTGACAGGAATCCCAGTATCACTGTGGCTACTGGAAAGGGAACCTGGGGTTTTTTGTTTAGTTGGCTGCTGGTTTGTTTTTCTCAGCGACTCACCCACGAGAGCGTCCCTTTTGCCATGCCAAGCCTCGAAGAGACTCCTGACGGTCGTCGCCCTACCGCCCGTCTCCCCTCACCTCCACCGCTATGGAGTCTGAACTTTCGTTGAACCAATACGACGAGGTTTGAAGGGGCTTCCCCGCCGTAAAGTCGAGGAATGCACCCAAGGTCCCCGCCGCAACCTCCAGCAAAGAAAAAAACAATGAGACATTCCCCGCCTCATCAAGGCGAGATGAGGCCCGATTCCCCTGACACTGAGCATGCAGAGCAATTCCGTTGAGCCCCCTGAAACATGTCAGGAGAGCCTCGGACTTGCTTGATGCGATGTCGAGGACAGTCCGCAAAAACACTTGTCACAAGTAGAGAGGGAACCCTGAGGTCACACCAGCATCGCGAAGGGAGTTCCATGGGCCCCAAATCAACTCGATGATGAGGCCCGCTTCCCCTGCATTGACTCCAGAGCCATCCCCCCGTTGCCCCATCAAACACGACCTGAGGCTCTGAACTCCCTTTAGGCAACTCCAGAGGTTCCCCAGAGAACAACGGGCCAAGTCTAGCAGGAGTACCAAGTTCAGCAGAGCAACTCGAGGACTGCAACTCCGTGTACCCCAAAATTGCCTCGAGATGAGAGCTGATTCCCTGGCTTAGAGCTCAAGGACGTAGGCCACCTTTCCACAAGCGCCCTCAAGATGGGAGGCTTCCTCTCAGCAATTAGGTTATGAGGGTAGGGACCCTGAGATTGCTGCCTCAATGGGCATATACACCGAGAAGCCCTGACTCGAAAGGAGGCCGGCTTTCCTTGCAGTGGCTTGAATACAGTCTCAAGTCTTTCATCTCACAAGCTGAAGGGATGTCTGCACCACCTGTGGAGTCCCTAGAGAAAGCCCTAGGTCCTCCCCGACTCCTTTCGACGGAATGCCTCACATGCCTCGACCCTGACATGGCCTCGACCCGTCGAGGCACGCAGAGCTTACTGCTTCAATAAATGGTGACGGAGCCATGATATGCCTCTTGAACATTGACAGGAATCCCAGTATCCCTGTGGCTACTGGAAAGGGACCCCTGGGTCTCCCGACTCACCTCGAGTGTAAAGCGTTCCTTTTGCCCTGCCAAGCTCGGAAGGAATCCAGAGGGTGTCCCTCGTAACTCTGACAGGAGTCCTGACTTCGTTGAACCAACACGAGGTTTTGAAGGGCCATCCCCGCCGTAAGTCGAGAATGTACCCCAGGTCCCCGCCGCAACTCGAGAAAAACCATGAGACTTCCCCCTCCAAGCGAGATGAGGCCCGATTCCCCTGCACTGCATGCAGAGCAATTCCGTGAGCCCCCTGAAACATGTCAGGAGCCTCGACTTGCTTGATGGATGTCGAGACAGTCCGCAAAAACACTGTCAACAAGTAGAGAGGGACCCTGAGTGTCACACCAGCATCGCGAAGGAGCTCCATGGGCCCCAAATCAACTCGAGATGAGGCCCGCTTCCCCTGCATTGACTCCAGAGCCATCCCCCGTTCCCCATCAATCACGACCTGAGGCTTGACTCCCTTTAGGCAACTCCAGAGGTTCCCCTGAGAACAACGGGCCAAGTCTAGAGGAGTACCAAGGTTCAGCAGAGCAAAACTCGAGGACTGCTCCGTGTACCCCAAATTGCCTCGAGATTGAGAGCTGATTCCCTGGCTTTAGACTCAAGACGTAGGCCCACCTTTCCACAAGCCCCTCAAGAGGAGGCTTCTATCTTCAGCAATAGGTATGAGGGAGGGACCCTGAGATTGCTGCCTCAAGCAGGGCATATATACACCGAGAAGCCCTGACTCGAAAGGAGGCCGGACAGGTTTCCTTGCAGTGGCTTGAATACAGTCTAGTCTTTCATCTCACAAGGTGAAGGGATGTCTGGCACCACCTGTGGAGTCCCTAGAGGAAAGCCCTAGGTCCCCGACTCCTTTCGACGGAATGCCTCACATGCCTCTGACACCTCGAGAGGCACACGCAGAGCTCACTGCTATCAAAATTTGACGGAGCCTGACTCCTCTTGAACATTGAACAGGAATCCCAGGTATCCCTGTGGCTACTGGAAACTGGGACCCTGGGTCTCCCGATCTCTCTCACCTCGAAGAAGCGTCCATTTTGCCCTGCCAAAGCCTCGAAGAGACTACTGAGGTGTCCCTCGTAACTCGACAGGAGTCCTGACTTCGTTGACAACCAAACACGAGGGTTGAAGGGCCATCCCCGCCGTAAGTCGAGAATGTACCCCAGTGTGTCCCCGCCGCAACTCGAAAAAAACCCATGAGACTTCCCCCTCCAAGCGAGATGAGGCCCGATTCCCCTGCACTGCATGCAGAGCAATTCCGTGAGCCCCCTGAAACATGTCAGGAGCATCGACTTGCTTGATGGATGTCGAGACAGTCCGCAAAAAACACTGTCACAAGTAGAGAGGGACCCTGAGGTCACACCAGCATCGCGAAGGAGCTCCATGGGCCCCAAATCAACTCGAGATGAGGCCCGCTTCCCCTGCATTGACTCCAGAGCCATCCCCCGTTCCCCATCAAACACGACCTGACTGAGGCTTGACTCCCCCTTTAGGCAACTCCAGAGGTCCCCGAGAACAACGGGCCAAGTCTAGAGGAGTACCAAGTTCAGCAGAGCAACTCGAGGACTGCTCCGTGTACCCCAAATTGCCTCGAGATGAGAGCTGATTCCCTGGCTTAGACTCAAGACGTAGGCCACCTTTCCACAAGCCCCTCAAGAGGAGGCTTCTCTCAGCAATAGGTATGAGGGAGGGACCCTGAGATTGCTGCCTCAATGGGCATATACACCGAGAAGCCCTGACTCGAAAGGAGGCCGGCTTTCCTTGCAGTGGCATTGAATACAGTCTAAGTCTTTCATCTCACAAATGCTGAAGGGATGTCTGCACCACCTGTGGAGTCCCTAGAGAAAGCCCTAGGTCCCCGACTCCTTTCGACGGAATGCCTCACATGCCTCTGACACCCTGAGAGGCACGCAGAGCTCACTGCTTCAAAATTTGACGGAGCCTGACTCCTCTTGAACATTGACAGGAATCCCAGTATCCCTGTGGCTACTGGAAAGGGACCCTGGGTCTCCCGACTCACCTCGAGAAGCGTTCCCTTTTGCCCTGCCAAGCCTCGAAGAGACTCCTGAGGTGTCCCTCGTAACTCGACAGGAGCCCTGACTTCGTTGAACCAACACGAGGGTTGAAGGGCCATCCCCGCCGTAAGTCGAGAATGTACCCCAGGTCCCCGCCGCAACTCGAGAAAAACCATGAGACTTCCCCCTCCAAGCGAGATGAGGCCCGATTCCCCTGCACTGCATGCAGAGCAATTCCGTGAGCCCCCTGAAACATGTCAGGAGCCTCGACTTGCTTGATGGATGTCGAGACAGTCCGCAAAAACACTGTCACAAGTAGAGAGGGACCCTGAGGTCACACCAGCATCGCGAAGGAGCTCCATGGGCCCCAAATCAACTCGAGATGAGGCCCGCTTCCCCCTGCATTGACTCCAGAGCCATCCCCCGTTCCCCATCAAACACGACCTGAGGCTTTGACTCCCTTTAGGCAACTCCAGAGGTTCCCCGAGAACAACGGGCCAAGGTCTAGTCTAGAGGAGTACCAAGTTCAGCAGAGCAACTCGAGGACAGACTGCTCCGTGTACCCCAAATTGCCTCGAGATGAGAGCTGATTCCCTGGCTTAGACTCAAAGACGTAGGCCACCTTTCCACAAGCCCCTCAAGAGGAGGCTTCTCTCAGCAATAGGTATGAGGGAGGGACCCTGAGATTGCTGCCTCAATGGGCATATACACCGAGAAGCCCTGACTCGAAAGGAGGCCGGCTTTCCTTGCAGTGGCTTGAATACAGTCTAGTCTTTCATCTCACAAGCTGAAGGGATGTCTGCACCACCTGTGGAGTCCCTAGAGAAAGCCCTAGGCCCCGACTCCTTTCGACGGAATGCCTCACATGCCTCTGACACCTCGAGAGGCACGCAGAGCTCACTGCTTCAAAATTTGACGGAGCCTGACTCCTCTTGAACATTGACAGGAATCCCAGTATCTCTGTGGCTACTGGAAAGGGACCCTGGGTCTCCCGACTCACCTCGAGAAGCGTTCCTTTTGCCCTGCCAAGCCTCGAAGAGACTCCTGAGGTGTCCCTCGTAACTCGACAGGAGTCCTGACTTCGTTGAACCAACACGAGGGTTGAAGGGCCATCCCCCCGCCGTAAGTCGAGAATGTACCCCAGGTCCCCGCCGCAACTCGAGAAAAACCATGAGACTTCCCCCTCCAAGCGAGATGAGGCCCGATTCCCCTGCACTGCATGCAGAGCAATTCCGTGAGCCCCCTGAAACATGTCAGGAGCCTCGACTTGCTTGATGGATGTCGAGACAGTCCGCAAAAACACTGTCACAAGTAGAGAGGGACCCTGAGGTCACACCAGCATCGCGAAGGAGCTCCATGGGCCCCAAATCAACTCGAGATGAGGCCCGCTTCCCCTGCATTGACTCCAGAGCCATCCCCCGTTCCCCATCAAACACGACCTGAGGCTTGACTCCCTTTAGGCAACTCCAGAGGTTCCCCGAGAACAACGGGCCAAGTCTAGAGGAGTACCAAGTTCAGCAGAGCAACTCGAGGACTGCTCCGTGTACCCCAAATTGCCTCGAGATGAGAGCTGATTCCCTGGCTTAGACTCAAGACGTAGGCCACCTTTCCACAAGCCCCTCAAGAGGAGGCTTCTCTCAGCAATAGGTATGAGGGAGGGACCCTGAGATTGCTGCCTCAATGGGCATATACACCGAGAAGCCCTGACTCGAAAGGAGGCCGGCTTTCCTTGCAGTGGCTTGAATACAGTCTAGTCTTTCATCTCACAAGGTGAAGGGATGTCTGCACCACCTGTGGAGTCCCTAGAGAAAGCCCTAGGTCCCCGACTCCTTTCGACGGAATGCCTCACATGCCTCTGACACCTCGAGAGGCACGCAGAGCTCACTGCTTCAAAATTTGACGGAGCCTGACTCCTCTTGAACATTGACAGGAATCCCAGTATCCCTGTGGCTACTGGAAAGGGACCCCCTGGGTCTCCCGACTCACCTCGAGAAGCGTTCCTTTTGCCCTGCCAAGCCTCGAAGAGACTCCTCAGGTGTCCCTCGTAACTCGACAGGAGTCCTGACTTCGTTGAACCAACACGAGGGTTGAAGGGCCATCCCCGCCGTAAGTCGAGAATGTACCCCAGGTCCCCCCGCCGCAACTCGAGAAAAACCATGAGACTTCCCCCTCCAAGCGAGATGAGGCCCGATTCCCCTGCACTGCATGCAGAGCAATTCCGTGAGCCCCCTGAAACATGTCAGGAGCCTCGACTTGCTTGATGGATGTCGAGACAGTCCGCAAAAAAACACTGTCACAAGTAGAGAGGGACCCTGAGGTCACACCAGCATCGCGAAGGAGCTCCATGGGCCCCAAATCAACTCGAGATGAGGCCCGCTTCCCCTGCATTGACTCCAGAGCCATCCCCCGTTCCCCATCAAACACGACCTGAGGCTTGACTCCCTTTAGGCAACTCCAGAGGTTCCCCGAGAAGAAAACGGGCCAAGTCTAGAGGAGTACCAAGTTCAGCAGAGCAACTCGAGGACTGCTCCGTGTACCCCAAATTGCCTCGAGATGAGAGCTGATTCCCTGGCTTAGACTCAAGACGTAGGCCACCTTTCCACAAGCCCCTCAAGAGGAGGCTTCTCCGTTTCTCTCCAGCAGCAATAGGTATGAGGAGGGAGGGACCCTGAGATTGCTGCCTCAATGGGCATATACACCGAGAAGCCCTGACTCGAAAGGAGGCCGGCTTTCCTTGCAGTGGCTTGAATACAGTCTAGTCTTTCATCTCACAAGGTGAAGGGATGTCTGCACCACCTGTGGAGTCCCTAGAGAAAGCCCTAGGTCCCCGACTCCTTTCGACGGAATGCCTCACATGCCTCTGACACCTCGAGAGGCACGCAGAGCTCACTGCTTCAAAATTTGACGGAGCCTGACTCCTCTTGAACATTGACAGGAATCCCAGTATCCTGTGGCTACTGGAAAGGGACCCTGGGTCTCCCGACTCACCTCGAGAAGCGTTCCTTTTGCCCTGCCAAGCCTCGAAGAGACTCCTGAGGTGTCCCTCGTAACTCGACAGGAAGTCCTGACTTCGTTGAACAAACACGAGGGTTGAAGGGCCATACCCCCCGCCGTAAGTCGAGAATGTATACCCCAGGTCCCCGCCGCAACTCGAGAAAAAAACCATGAGACTCTTCCCCCTCCAAGCGAGATGAGGCCCGATTGCCCCCCTGCACTGCATGCAGAGCAATTCCGTGAGCCCCCTGAAACATGTCAGGAGCCTCGACTTGCTTGATGGATGTCGAGACAGGCCGCAAAAACACTGTCACAAGTAGAGAGGGACCCTGAGGTCACACCAGCATCGCGAAGGAGCTCCATGGGCCCCAAATCAACTCGAGATGAGGCCCGCTTCCCCTGCATTGACTCCAGAGCCATCCCCCGTTCCCCATCAAACACGACCTGAGGCTTGACTCCCTTTAGGCAACTCCAGAGGTTCCCCGAGAACAACGGGCCAAGTCTAGAGGAGTACCAAGTTCAGCAGAGCAACTCGAGGACTGCTCCGTGTACCCCAAATTGCCTCGAGATGAGAGCTGATTCCCTGGCTTAGACTCAAGACGTAGGCCACCTTTCCACAAGCCCCTCAAGAGGAGACTTCTCTCAGCAATAGGTATGAGGGAGGGACCCTGAGATTGCTGCCTCAATGGGCATATATACACCGAGAAGCCCTGACTCGAAAGGAGTGGCCTGGGTTTTCCTTGCAGTGGCTTGAATACAGTCTAGTCTTTCATCTCACAAGTGAAGGGATGTCTGCACCACCTGTGGAGTCCCTAGAGAAAGCCCTAGGTCCCCGACTCCTTTCGACGGAATGCCTCACATGCCTCTGACACCTCGAGAGAGGCACGCAGAGCTCACTGCTTCAAAATTTGACGGAGCCTGACTCCTCTTGAACATTGACAGGAATCCCAGTATCCCTGTGGCTACTGGAAAGGGACCCTGGGTCTCCCGACTCACCTCGAGAAGCGTCCCTTTTGCCCTGCCAAGCCTCGAAGAGACTCCTGAGGTGTCCCTCGTAACTCGACAGGAGTCCTGACTTCGTTGAAACAAAACACGAGGGTTGAAGGGCCATCCCCCCGCCGTAAGTCGAGAATGTACCCCAGGTCCCCGCCCGCAACTCGAGAAAAAACCATGAGACTTCCCCCTCCAAGCGAGATGAGCCCGATTCCCCTGCACTGCATGCAGAGCAATTCCGTGAGCCCCCTGAAACATGTCAGGAGCCTCGACTTGCTTGATGGATGTCGAGACAGTCCGCAAAAACACTGTCACAAGTAGAGAGGGACCCTGAGGTCACACCAGCATCGCGAAGGAGCTCCATGGGCCCCAAATCAACTCTCGAGATGAGGCCCCGCTTCCCCTGCATTGACTCCAGAGCCATCCCCCCGTTCCCCATCAAACACGACCTGAGGCTTGACTCCCTTTAGGCAACTCCAGAGGTTCCCCGAGAACAACGGGCCAAGTCTAGAGGAGTACCAAGTTCAGCAGAGCAACTCGAGGACTGCTCCGTGTACCCCAAATTGCCTCGAGATGAGAGCTGATTCCCTGGCTTAGACTCAAGACGTAGGCCACCTTTCCACAAGCCCCTCAAGAGGAGGCTTCTCTCAGCAATAGGTATGAGGGAGGGACCCTGAGATTGCTGCCTCAATGGGCATATACACCGAGAAGCCCTGACTCGAAAGGAGCCGGCTTTCCTTGCAGTGGCTTGAATACAGTCTAGTCTTTCATCTCACAAGGTGAAGGGATGTCTGCACCACCTGTGGAGTCCTAGAGAAAGCCCTAGGTCCCCGACTCCTTTCGACGGAATGCCTCACATGCCTCTGACACCTCGAGAGGCACGCAGAGCTCACTGCTTCAAAATTTGACGGAGCCTGACTCCTCTTGAACATTGACAGGAATCCCAGTATCCCTGTGGCTACTGGAAAGGGACCCTGGGTCTCCCGACTCAGCTCACCTCGAGAAGCGTCCCCTTTTGCCCTGCCAAGCCTCGAAGAGACTCCTGAGTGTGTCCCTCGTAACTCGACAGGAGTCCTGACTTCGTTGAACAAACACGAGGGTTGAAGGGCCATCCCCGCCGTAAGTCGAGAATGTACCCCAGGTCCCGCCGCAACTCTCGAGAAAAACCATGAGACTTCCCCCTCCAAGCGAGATGAGGCCCGATTCCCCTGCACTGCATGCAGAGCAATTCCGTGAGCCCCCTGAAAACATGTCAGGAGCCTCGACTTTGCTTGATGGATGTCGTCGAGACAGTCCGCAAAAACACTGTCACAAGTAGAGAGGGACCCTGAGGTCACACCAGCATCGCGAAGGAGCTCCATGGGCCCCAAATCAACTCGAGATGAGGCCCGCTTCCCCTGCATTGACTCCAGAGCCATCCCCCGTTCCCCATCAAACACGACCTGAGGCTTGACTCCCTTTAGGCAACTCCAGAGGTTCCCCGAGAAACAACGGGCCAAGTCTAGAGGAGTACCAAGTTCAGCAGAGCAACTCGAGGACTGCTCCGTGTACCCCAAATTGCCTCGAGATGAGAGCTGATTCCCTGGCTTAGACTCAAGACGTAGGCCACCTTTCCACAAGCCCCTCAAGAGGAGGCTTTCTCTCAGCAATAGGTATGAGGGAGGGACCCTGAGATTGCTGCCTCAATGGGCATATACACCGAGAAGCCCTGACTCGAAAGGAGGCCGGGTTTCCTTGCAGTGGCTTGAATACAGTCTAGTCTTTCATCTCACAAGGTGAAGGGATGTCTGCACCACCTGTGGAGTCCCTAGAGAAAGCCCTAGGTCCCCGACTCCTTTCGACGGAATGCCTCACATGCCTCTGACACCTCGAGAGGCACGCAGAGCTCACTGCTTCAAAATTTGACGGAGCCTGACTCCTCTTGAACATTGACAGGAATCCCAGTATCCCTGTGGCTACTGGAAAGGGACCCTGGGTCTCCCGACTCACCTCGAGAAGCGTCCCTTTTGCCCTGCCAAGCCTCGAAGAGACTCCTGAGGTGTCCCTCGTAACTCGACAGGAGTCCTGACTTCGTGAAACCAACACGAGGGTTGAAGGGCCACCCCCGCCGTAAGTCGAGAATGTACCCCAGGTCCCCGCCGCAACTCGAGAAAAACCATGAGACTTCCCCCTCCAAGCGAGATGAGGCCCGATTCCCCTGCACTGCATGCAGAGAGCAATTCCGTGAGCCCCCTGAAACATGTCAGGAGCCTCGACTTGCTTGATGGATGTCGAGACAGTCCGCTGAAAAAACACTGTCACAAGTAGAGAGGGACCCTGAGGTCACACCAGCATCGCGAAGGAGCTCCATGGGCCCCAAATCAACTCGAGATGAGGCCCGCATTCCCCTGCATTGACTCCAGAGCCATCACCCCCCGTTCCCCATCAAACACGACCTGAGGCTTGACTCCCTTTAGGCAACTCCAGAGGTTCCCCGAGAACAACGGGCCAAGTCTAGAGGAGTACCAAGTTCAGCAGAGCAACTCGAGGACTGCTCCGTGTACCCCCAAATTGCCTCGAGATGAGAGCTGACTTCCCTGGCTTAGACTCAAGACGTAGGCCACCTTTCCACAAGCCCACCTCAAAGGAAGGCTTCTCTCACAGCAATAGGTATGAGGGAGGGACCTGAGATTGCTGCCTCAATGGGCATATACACCGAGAAGCCCTGACTCGAAAGGAGGCCGGCTTTCCTTGCAGTGGCTTGAATACAGTCTAGTCTTTCATCTCACAAGGTGAAGGGATGTCTGCCACCACCTGTGGAGTCCCTAGAGAGAAAGCCCTAGGTCCCCGACTCCTTTCGACGGAAATGCCTCACATGCCTCTGACACCTCGAGAGGCACGCAGAGCTCACTGCTTCAAAATTTGACGGAGCCTGACTCCTCTTGAACATTGACAGAATCCCAGTATCCCTGTGGCTACTGGAAAGGGACCCTGGGTCTCCCGACTCACCTCGAGAAGCGTTCCTTTTGCCCTGCCAAGCCTCGAAGAGACTCCTGAGGTGTCCCCTCGTAACTCGACAGGAGTCCTGACTTCGTTGAACAAACACGAGGGTTGAAGGGCCATCCCCGCCGTAAGTCGAGAATGTACCCCAGGTCCCCGCCGCAACTCGAGAAAAAACCATGAGACTTTCCCCTCCAAGCGAGATGAGGCCCGATTCCCCTGCACTGCATGCAGAGCAATTCCGTGAGCCCCCTGAAACATGTCAGGAGCCTCGACTTGCTTGATGGATGTCGAGACAGTCCGCAAAACACACTGTCACAAGTAGAGAGTGGACCCTGAGGTCACACCAGCATCGCGAAGGAGCTCCATGGGCCCCAAATCAACTCGAGATGAGGCCCGCTTCCCCTGCATTGACTCCAGAGCCATCCCCCGTTCCCCATTCATCAAACACGACCTGAGGCTTGACTTCCCTTTAGGCAACTCCAGAGGTTCCCCGAGAACAACGGGCCAAGTCTAGAGGAGTACCAAGTTCAGCAGAGCAAACTCGAGGACTGCTCCGTGTACCCCAAAATTGCCTCGAGATGAGAGCTGATTCCCTGGCTTAGACTCAAGACGTAGGCCACCTTTCCACAAGCCCCTCAAGAGGAGGCTTCTCTCAGCAATAGGTATGAGGGAGGGACCCTGAGATTGCTGCCTCAATGGGCATATACACCCGAGAAGCCCTGACTCGAAAGGAGGCAGGGTTTCCTTGCAGTGGCTTGAATACAGTCTAGTCTTTCATCTCACAAGGTGAAGGGATGTCTGCACCACCTGTGGAGTCCCTAGAGAAAGCCCTAGGTCCCCGACTACTCCTTTCGACGGAATGCCTCACATGCCTCTGACACCTCGAGAGGCACGCAGAGCTCACTGCTTCAAAATTTGACGGAGCCTGACTCCTCTTGAACATTGACAGGAATCCCAGTATCCCTGTGGCTACTGGAAAGGGACCCTGGGTCTCCCGACTCACCTCGAGAAGCGTCCCTTTTGCCATGCCAAGCCTCGAAGAGACTCCTGAGGTGTCCCTCGTAACTCGACAGGAGTCCTGACTTCGTTGAACAAACACGAGGGTTGAAGGGCCATCCCCGCGTAAGTCGAGAATGTACCCCAGGTCCCCGCCGCAACTCGAGAAAAACCATGAGACCTTCTCCCCTCCACAGCGAGATGAGGCCCGATTCCCTGCACTGCATGCAGAGCAATTCCGTGAGCCACCTGAAACATGTCAGGAGCCTCGACTTGCTTGATGGATGTCGAGACAGTCCGCAAAAACACTGTCCAAGTAGAGAGGGACCCTGAGGTCACACACCAGCATGCGAAGGAGCTCCATGGGCCCCAAATCAACTCGAGATGAGGCCCGCTTCCCCTGCATTGACTCCAGAGCCATCCCCGTTCCCCCATCAAACACGACCTGAGGCTTTGACTCCCTTTAGGCAACTCCAGAGGTTCCCCGAGAACAACGGGCCAAGTCTAGAGGAGTACCAAGTTCAGCAGGAGCAACAATCGAGGACTGCTCCGTGTACCCCCAAATTGCCTCGAGATGAGAGCTGATTCCCTGGCTTAGACTCAAGACGTAGGCCACCTTTCCACAAGCCCCTCAAGAGGAGGCTTCTCTCAGCAATAGGTATGAGGGAGGGACGCCCTGAGATTGCTGCCTCAATGGTCATGATACACCGAGAAGCCCTGACTCGAAAGGAGGCCGGGGCTTTCCTTGCAGTGGCTTGAATACAGTCTAGTCTTTCATCTCACAAGGTGAAGGGATGTCTGCACCACCTGTGGAGTCCCATAGAGAAAGCCCTAGAGTCCTCTGACACGACTCCTTTCGACGGAATGCCTCACATGCCTCTGACACCTCGAGAGGCAGCGCAGAGGCTCACTGCTTCAAAAATTTGACGGAGCCTGACTCCTCTTGAACATTGACAGGTAATCCCAGGATATCCCTGTGGCTACTGGAAAGGGACCCTGGGTCTCCCGACTCACCTCTCGAGAAGCGTTCCCTTTTTGCCCTGCCAAGCCTCGAAGAGACTCCTGAGGTGTCCCTCGTGAACTCGACAGGAGTCCTGACTTCGTTGAACAATGTGACAAAACACGAGGGTTGAAGGGCCATCCCCCCGCCGTAAGTCGAGAATGTACCCCAGGTCCCCGCCGCAACTCGAGAAAAACCATGAGACTTCCCCCTCCAAGCGAGATGAGGCCCGATTCCCCTGCACTGCATGCAGAGCAATTCCGTGAGCCCCCTGAAACATGTCAGGAGCCTCGACTTTGCTTGATGGATGTCGAGACAGTCCCGCAAAAACACTGTCACAAGTAGAGAGGGACCCTGAGGTCACACCAGCATCGCGAAGGAGCTCCATGGGCCCCAAATCAACTCGAGATGAGGCCCGCTTCCCCTGCATTGGCTCCAGAGCCATCCCCCGTTCCCCATCAAACACGACCTGAGGCTTGACTCCCTTTAGGGCAACTCCAGAGGATTCCCCGAGAATACAACGGGGGCCAAGTCTAGAGGAGTACCAAGTTGTCAGCAGAGCAACTCGAGGACTGCTCCGTGTACCCCAAATTGCCTCGAGATGAGAGCTGATTCCCTGGCTTAGACTCAAGACGTAGGCCACCTTTCCACAAGCCCCTCAAGAGGAGGCTTCTCTCAGCAATAGGTATGAGGGAGGGACCCTGAGATTGCTGCCCTCAATGGGCATATACACCGAAGAAGCCCTGACTCGAAAGGAGGCCGGCTTTCCTTGCAGTGGCTTGAATACAGTCTAGTGGTCTTTCATCTCACAAGGTGAAGGGATGTCTGCACCACCCATCTGTGGAGTCCCTAGAGAAAGCCCCTAGGTCCCCGACTCCTTTCGACGGAATGCCTCACATGCCTCTGACACCTCGAGAGGGCACGCAGAGCTCACTGCTTCAAAATTTGACGGAGCCTGACTCCTCTTGAACATTGACAGGAATCCCAGTATCCTGTGGCTACTGGAAAGGGACCCTGGGTCTCCCGACTCACCTCGAGAAGCGTTTTCCTTTTTTTGCCCTGCCAAGCCTCGAAGAGACTCCTGAGGTGTCCCCTCGTAACTCGACAGGAGTCCTGACTTCGTTGAACCAACACGAGGGTTGATTTGAATTTTGGGCCATCCCCGCCGTAAGTCGAGAATGTACCCCAGGTCCCCGCCGCAACTCGAGGAAAAAACCATGAGACTTCCCCCTCCAAGCGAGATGAGGCACGATTCCCCTGCACTGCATGCAGAGCAATTCCGTGAGCCCCCTGAAACATGTCAGTGAGCCTCGACTTGCTTGATGGATGTCGAGACAGTCCGCACAAAAACACTGTCACAAGTAGAGAGGGACCCTGAGGTCACACCAGCATCGCGAAGGAGCTCCATGGGCCCCAAATCAACTCGAGATGAGGCCCGCTTCCCTCCCCTGCATTGACTCCAGAGACCATCCCCCCCGTTCCCCATCAAACACGACCTGAGGCTTGACTCCCTTTAGGCAACTCCAGAGGTTCCCCGAGAACAACGGGCCAAGTCTAGAGGAGTACCAAGTTCAGCAGAGCAACTCGAGGACTGCTCCGATTTGTACCCCAAATTGCCTCGAGATGAGAGCTGATTCCCTGGCTTAGACTCAAGACGTAGGCCACCTTTCCACAAGCACCCTCAAGAGGAGGCTTCTCTCAGCAATAGGTATGAGGGAGGGACCCTGAGATTGCTGCCTCAATGGGCATATACACCGAGAAGCCCTGACTCGAAAGGAGGCCGGACCTTTTCCTTGCAGTGGCTTGAATACAGTCTAGTCTTTCATCTCACAAGGTGAAGGGATGTCTGCACCACCTGTGGAGTCCCTAGAGAAAGCCCTAGGTCCCGACTCCTTTCGTCGGAATGCCTCACATGCCTCTGACACCTCGAGAGGCACGCAGAGCTCACTGCTTCAAAATTTGACGGAGCCTGACTCCTCTTGAACATTGACAGGAATCCCAGTATCCCTGTGGCTACTGGAAAGGGACCCTGGGTCTCCCGACTCACCTCGAGAAGCGTTCCTTTTGCCCTGCCAAGCCTCGAAGAGACTCCTGAGGTGTCCCTCGTAACTCGACAGGAGTCCTGACTTCGTTGAACAACACGAGGGTTGAAGGGCCATCCCCGCCGTAAGTCGAGAATGTACTCCCAGGTCCCCGCCGCAATCTCGAGAAAAACCATGAGATTCCCCCTCCAAGCGAGATGAGGCCCGATTCCCCTGCACTGCATGCAGAGCAATTCCGTGAGCCCCCTGAAAACATGTCAGGAGCCTCGACTTGCTTGATGGATGTCGAGACAGTCCGCAAAAACACTGTCACAAGTAGAGAGGGACCCTGAGGTCACACCAGCATCGCGAAGGAGCTCCATGGGCCCCAAATCAACTCGAGATGAGGCCCGCTTCCCCTGCATTGACTCCAGAGCCATCCCCCGTTCCCCATCAAACACGACCTGAGGCTTGACTCCCTTTAGGCAACTCCAGAGGTTCCCCCGAGAACAAACGGGCCAAGTCTAGAGGAGTACCAAGTTCAGCAGAGCAACTCGAGGACTGCTCCGTGTACCCCAAATTGCCTCGAGATGAGAGCTGATTCCCTGGCTTAGGACTCAAGACGTAGGCCACCTTTCCACAAGCCCCTCAAGAGGAGGCTTCTCTCAGCAATAGGTATGAGGGAGGGACCCTGAGATTGCTGCCTCAATGGGCATATACACCGAGAAGCCCTGACTCGAAAGGAGGCCGGCTTTCCTTGCAGTGGCTTGAATACAGTCTAGTCTTTCATCTCACAAGGTGAAGGGATGTCTGCACCACCTGTGGAGTCCCTAGAGAAAGCCCTAGGTCCCCGACTCCTTTCGACGGAATGCCTCACATGCCTCTGACACCTCGAGAGGCACGCAGAGCTCACTGCTTCAAAATTTGACGGAGCCTGACTCCTCTTGAACATTGACAGGAATCCCAGTATCCCTGTGGCTACTGGAAAGGGACCCTGGGTCTCCCGACTCACCTCGAGAAGCGTCCCCTTTTGCCCTGCCAAGCCTCGAAGAGACTCCTGAGGGTGTCCCTCGTAACTCGACAGGAGTCCTGACTTCGTTGAACCAACACGAGGGTTGAAGGGCCATCCCCGCCGTAAGTCGAGAATGTACCACAGGTCCCCGCCGCAACTCGAGAAAAACCATGAGACTTCCCCCTCCAAGCGAGATGAGGCCCGATTCCCCTGCACTGCATGCAGAGCAATTCCGTGAGCCCCCTGAAACATGTCAGGAGCCTCGACTTGCTTGATGGATGTCGAGACAGTCCGCAAAAAAACACTGTCACAAGTAGAGAGGGACCCTGAGGTCACACCAGCATCGCGAAGGAGCTCCATGGGCCCCAAATCAACTCGAGATGAGGCCCGCTTCCCCTGCATTGACTCCAGAGCCATCCCCCGTTCCCCATCAAACACGACCTGAGGCTTGACTCCCTTTAGGCAACTCCAGAGGTTCCCCGACGAGAACAACGGGCCAAGTCTAGAGGAGTACCAAGTTCAGCAGAGCAACTCGAGGACTGCTCCGTGTACCCCAAATTGCCTCGAGATGAGAGCTGATTCCCTGGCTTAGACTCAAGACGTAGGCCACCTTTCCACAAGCCCCTCAAGAGGAGGCTTCTCTCAGCAATAGGTATGAGGGAGGGACCCTGAGATTGCTGCCTCAATGGGCATATACACCGAGAAGCCCTGACTCGAAAGGAGGCCGGGCTTTCCTTGCAGTGGCTTGAATACAGTCTAGTCTTTCATCTCACAAGGCTGAAGGGATGTCTGCACCACCTGTGGAGTCCCTAGAGAAAGCCCCCTAGGTCCCCGACTCCTTTCGACGGAATGCCTCACATGCCTCTGACACCTCGAGAGGCACGCAGAGCTCACTGCTTCAAAATTTGACGGAGCCTGACTCCTCTTGAACATTGACAGGAATCCCAGTATCCCTGTGGCTACTGGAAAGGGACCCTGGGTCTCCCGACTCACCTCGAGAAGCGTTCCTTTTGCCCTGCCAAGCCTCGAAGAGACTCCTGAGGTGTCCCTCGTAACTCGACAGGAGTCCTGACTTCGTTGAACAAACACGAGGGTTGAAGGGCCATCCCCGCCGTAAGTCGAGAATGTACCCCAGGTCCCCGCCGCAACTCGAGAAAAACCATGAGACTTCCCCTCCAAGCGAGATGAGGCCCGATTCCCCTGCACTGCATGCAGAGCAATTCCGTGAGCCCCTGAAACATGTCAGGAGCCTCGACTTGCTTGATGGATGTCGAGACAGTCCGCAAAAACACTGTCACAAGTAGAGAGGGACCCTGAGGTCACACCAGCATCGCGAAGGAGCTCCATGGGCCCCAAATCAACTCGAGATGAGGCCCGCTTCCCCTGCATTGACTCCAGAGCCATCCCCGTTCCCCATCAAACACGACCTGAGGCTTGAGTCCCTTTAGGCAACTCCAGAGGTTCCCCGAGAACAACGGGCCAAGTCTAGAGGAGTACCAAGTTCAGCAGAGCAACTCGAGGACTGCTCCGTGTACCCCAAATTGCCTCGAGATGAGAGCTGATTCCCTGGCTTAGACTCAAGACGTAGGCCACCTTTCCACAAGCCCCTCAAGAGGAGGCTTCTCTCAGCAATAGGTATTGAGGGAGGGACCCTGAGATTGCTGCCTCAATGGGCATATACACGAGAAGCCCTGACTCGAAAGGAGGCCGGGTTTCCTTGCAGTGGCTTGAATACAGTCTAGTCTTTCATCTCACAAGGTGAAGGGATGTCTGCACCACCTGTGGAGTCCCTAGAGAAAGCCCTAGGTCCCCGACTCCTTTCGACGGAATGCCTCACATGCCTCTGACACCTCGAGAGGGTCACGCAGAGCTTGACTCCTCTTGAACATTGACAGGAATCCCAGTATCCCTGTGGCTACTGGAGAAGGGACCCTGGGTCTCTCCGACTCACCTCGAGAGAAGCGTCCCTTTTGTCGCCTGCCAAGCCTCGAAGAGACTCCTTGAGGTGTCCCTCGTAACTCGACAGGAGTCCTGACTTCGTTGAACAAACACGAGGGTTGAAGGGCCATCCCGCGCCGTAAGTCGAGAATGTACCCCCAGGGTCCCCGCCGCAACTCGAGAAAACCATGAGACTTCCCCCTCCAAGCGAGATGAGGGCCCGATTTCCCCTGCACTGCATGCAGAGCAATTCCGTGAGCCCCCTGAAACATGTCAGGGAGCCTCGACTTGCTTGATGGATGTCGAGACAGTCCGCAAAAACACTGTCACAAGTAGAGAGGGACCCTGAGGTCACACCAGCATCGAGCGAAGGAGCTCCATGGGCATCCCCAAATCAACTCGAGATGAGGCCCGCTTCCCCTGCATTGACTCCAGAGCCATCCCCGTTCCCCATCAAACGACGACCTGAGGCTTGACTCCCTTTAGGCAACTCCAGAGGTTTCCCTGCCGAGAGAACAACGGGCCAAGTCTAGAGGAGTACCAAGTTCAGCACAGAGCAACTCGAGGACTGCTCCGTGTACCCCAAATTGCCTCGAGATGAGAGCTGATTCCCTGGCTTAGACTCAAAAGAAGTAGGCCACCTTTCCACAAGCCCCTCAAGAGGAGGCTTCTCTCAGCAATAGGTTATGAGGGAGGGACCCTGAGATTGCTGCCTCAATGGGCATATACACCGAGAAGCCCTGACTCGAAAGGAGGCCGGGTTTCCTTTGCAGTGGCTATGAATACAGTCTAGTCTTTTCATCTCACAAGGTGAAGGGATGTCTGCACCACTGTGGATGTCCCTAGAGAAAGCCCTAGGTCCCCGACTCCTTTCGACGGAATGCCTCACATGCCTCTGACACTCGAGAGGCACGCAGAGCTCACTGCTTCAAAAAATTGACGGAGCCTGACCTCCTCTCTTGAACATTGACAGGAATCCCAGTATCCTGTGGCTACTGGAAAGGACCCTGGGTCTCCCGACTTCCTCACCTCGAGAAGCGTCCCCTTTTGCCCTGCCAAGCCTCGAGAGAGACTCCCTGAGGTGTCCCTCGTAACTCGACAGGAGTCCTGAACTTCGTTGAACAAACACGAGGGAGTTGAAGGGCCATCCCCGCCGTAAGTCGAGAATGTACCCCAGGTCCCCTGAATCATCCGCCAACTCGAGAAGAAAACAACAATGAGACTTCCCCCTCCAAGCGAGAGCGTGTGAGGCCCGATTCCTGCCTGCACTGCATGCGAAGAGCAATTCCGTGAGCCCCTGAAACATGTCAGGAGCCTCGACTTGCTTGATGGATGTCGAGAGACAGTCCGCAAAAAACACTGTCCTAGTAGAGAGGGTCCCTGAGGCGTCAAAGTAGAGAGGGGGACCCTGATGGTCACACCAGCATCGTAGCGAACGGAGCTGTTCTCACTGGGCCCCAAATCAACTCGAGATGAGGCCCGCTTACCCCCTGGCGGCAACATTGACTCCAGAGCCATCCCCCGTTCCCCATCAAACAACGACCTGAGGCTTGATCGCCTTTAGGCAACTCCAGACGGTTACCCCGAGAACAAAGGGCCAAGTCTAGAGGAGTACCAAGTTCAGCAGAGCAATCGAGGACTGCTCCGTGTACCCCAAATTGCCTCGAATGAGAGCTGATTCCATGGCTTAGACTCAAGACGTAGGCCACCTTTCAACACAAGCCCCTCAGAGGAGGCTTCTCACTCAGCAATTAGGTATGAGGGTGGGGACCCTGAGATTGCTGCCTCAATGGGCATATACACCGAGAAGCCCTGACTGCGAAGGAGCGCCGGGTTTCACCTTGCAGTGGCTTGAATACAGTGCTAGTCTTTCATCTCACAAGGTGAAGGGATGTCCCTGCACCACCTGTGGGAGTCCCTAGAGAAAGCGACTAGGTCCCCGACTCCTTTCGACTGGAATGCCTCACATGCCTCTAGACAACTCGAGCATAGCACCGCAGAGCTCACTGCTTCAAATTTGACGGAGCCTGACTCCTCTTGAACATTGACAGGAATCCCAGTATCCATGGATATTGTGGCTACTGGGAAAGGGACCCTGGGTCCCCCCTCCCCGACTCACCTCAGTGACCCCCCCAAGCGTTACTTTTTTAGCCTGCCAAGCCTCGAAGAGACTCCTGAGGTGTCCCTCGTAACTCGACAGGAGTCCTGACTTCGTTGAACAAACACACTAGAGGGTTGAAGGGCCATGCCCCGCCGTAAGTCGAGAACATGTACCCCAGGTCCCCGCCGCAACTCGAGAAAAACCATGAGACTTCCCCCTCCAAGCGAGAAGATGAGGCCCGATTCCCCTGCACTGCATGCAGAGCAATTCCGTGAGCCCCCTGAAACATTGTCAGGAGCCTCGGACTTGCTTGATGGATGTCGAGACAGTCACGCAAAAACACTGTCACAAGTTAGAGAGGGAACCTGAGGTCACACACAGCATCGCGAAAAGGCTGCTCCATGGGCCCCAAATCAACTCAAAAGAGATGAGGCGGCCGCTTCCCCTGCATTGACTCCAGAGCCATCGCCCCGTTGCCCCATCAAACACGACCTGAGGCTTGAACTCCCTTTAGGCAAGCGCTCCAGAGGTTCCCCGAGAAAAACGGGCCAAGTCTAGAGAGTCACCAAGTTCAGGGCAGAGCAAAACTCGAGGACTGCTCCGTGTACCCCCAAAATTGCCGTACGAGATGAGAGCTGATTCCCTATGGCTTAGACTCAAGACGTAGGCCACCTTTCCACAAGCCCCTCAAGAGGAGGCTTCTCTCAGCAATAGGTATGATGGGAGGGACCCTGAGATTGCTGCCTCAAATGGGCATATACACCCGAGAAGCCCTATGACTCGAAAGGAGGCCGGCGTTTCCTTGCAGTGGCTTGAATACAGTCTAGTCTTTCATCTCACAAGTTTTGGTGAAGGGATGTCTGCACCACCTGTGGAGTCCCTAGAGAAAGCCCTAGGTCCCCCCGACTCCTTTCGACGGATGCCTCACATGCCTCTGACACCATCGAGAGGCACGCAGAGCTCACTGCTTCAAAATTTGACGGAGGCCTGGGAACTCCTCTTGAACATTGACAGGAATCCCAGTATTATCCCTGTGGCTACTGGAAAGGGAGCCCTGGGTCTCCCGACTCACCTCGAGAAGCATCCCTTTTGCGCCCTGCCAAGCCTCGAAGAGACTCCTGAGGTGTCCCTCGTAACTCGAGGCAGCGGAGTCCTGACTTGTTGAACACAACACGAGGGTTGAAGGGCCATCCCCGCGTGTAAGTCGAGAATGTACCCCAGGTCCCCGCCGCAACTCGAGAAAAAATCATGAGACTTCCCCGCTACCAAGCGAGATGAGGCCCCGATTCCCTGCACTGCATGCAGAGCAATGTTCCGGTGAGCCCCCTGAAACATGTCAGGAGCCTCGACTTGCTTGATGGATGTCGAGGACAGTCCGCAAAAACATGTCACAAGTAGAGGAGGGACCTACCCTGAGGTCACACCAGCATTGCGAAGGAGCTTCCATGGGCCGCCAAATCAACTCGAGATGAGGCCCGCTTCGCCCTGCATTGACTCCAGAGCCATCCCCCGTTCCCCATCAAACACGACCTGAGGCTTGACTCCCTTTAGGCAACTCCAGAGGTTCCCCGAGAACAACGGGCCAAGTCTAGAGGAAAGTACCGAAGTTCAGCAGAGCGCACCAGAACTCGAGGACTGCTCCGTGTGGACCCCAAATTGCCTCGAGATGAGAGCTGATCTCCCTGGCTTAGACTCAAGACGTAGGCCCACCTTTCCACAAGCCCCTCAAGAGGAGGCTGGCTCTCTCAGCAATAGGTATGAGGGAGGGACCCTGAGATTGCTGCCTCAATGGGCATATACACCGGAGAAGCCCTGACTCGAAAGGAGGCCGGGTTTCCTGTGCAGTGGCTTGAATACAGTCTAGTCTTTCATCTCACAAGGTGAGGGATGTCCCTGCACCACCTGTGGAGTCCACTATGAGAAAGCCCCTAGGTCCCCGGACTCCTTTCGACGGAATGCCTCACATGCCTCTGACACTGATCAGAAGTGGAGAAGCACGCAGAGCTCAGCTGCTTCAAAATTTGACGGAGCCTGACTCCTCTTGAACATTGACCGAGAATCTCCAGTATCACTGTGTGGCTACTTGGAAAGGGACCTGGTTCTCCCGACTGTACACTCGAGGGGAAGCGTGAGCGCCTTTTGTTTTTGCCTGCCAAGCCTCGTAAGAGACGCCTGAGTGTCCCTCGTAACTCGACAGGAGTCCTGAGCGGGGGGGGGGGGGCTTCGTTGAACAAACACTAGAGCGTTGAAGGGCCAATCCCCGCCGTAAGCTCGAGAATGTAACCACAGGTCCCCGCGCGCAATACTCGAGCGAAGAAACCCATGAGACTAATGCCGTGTGTCCCCTGCCAAGCGATATGAGTCAGGATCTCCCGCTTCAGCTGGCATATGCAGAGCAATTGCCGTGAGCCCCCCCTGAAAGCGATCATTCAGGGCAGCCTCGACTGATTGCTTGATGTGGATGTCGAGACAGGAGTCCGCAAAAAACAGCTGTCTCACAAAAGTAGAGAGGGACACTGAGGTCACATGACGAAGCATGCGGGGGCGAAGGAGCTCCATGGGCCCCAAATCAACTCGAGACGATGAGGCATCCGCTTCCCCTGCATTGTAACTCCAGTAGCCATCCCCCTTTCCCATCAAACACGACCTTAGGCTTGGACATCCTTTAGGCAACTCCAGAGAGGTTAGGTACCCCCGAGAACAACGGTCCCAAGTCTAGAGGAGTACCAAGACCTTCAGCAGAGCCAACCCGAGGACTCGCTTCCGTGTACCTCCAAATTGACCATCGAGATCGCAGAGCTAATTCCTGCTTCGAGACTCAAGACGCTTTTCCTAGGCCACTCTTTACGCACAAGCCCCTCAAGAGGATGGCTTTCTCTCAGCAATAAGGAAATAGTATGGGAGGGAGACCACTGAGATTGCTTGCTCAAATTAGGGCATATACACATCGCGAGGGAAGCTCACCCTGTACTCGATAAGTTGTAGGCCAACCTGGGATTTTCCAATTACTGATGCTGGCTTGGAAATACAGTCTAGAATCTTTCATCTCAGGCAAAGGTGACAGGGATAGGGGGGTGCATTGTCACTCCACCTGCTGGAGTCCGCTTATGAGAATAGAAAACTCCATAGAGTCCGCACCCCGGCTACGCTATTCGAAGTCGAATCATGAATGGCCTATTCAACAATGCTCTCTAGACATAGACACGCCAAGAGACTCATCGCCAGCAAGCGTCCATCTGCATATTCCATCGAAAATTATTGACTTGGAAAAGCCTTCTGGACACCCTCCTCTGAAACATGGAACAAGGAATCACCCAGTATTACTCCTCTGTGGCCCCTTACTGCGAAACGGACCCCGTTGGTCTCTCCTACCGAACTCTACTTCCGAAGAAGCCCAAGTATCTCCTTTTTTCGCCCTGCCGCATGCACAAAAGGCGCTCGAAATAGACGTCCGTGAGTGTGTTCCCTCCATGTAAACAGTCAGACAAGGCAGTCCTGGATCTTTCGGCCGTTTGAAAGACCCAAAACACTGTAGGCGATCTGCTATAGAAAGGGCCATACGCCCTGCCGATATAGTCAATGAGTGATACCTCGCTCCATGCTCACCGCACGCCACTGCAACCTCGAAGGTATAACCCATAGAGCTAACCTGTCCCACTCTGCAGGATCGCCTGAACAAGGAGACTTACTTACATTCGCTTTATTCATGACTTCCCCGTAGCACTGCACTGTCAGTAGAATACTCATATTTTTTTAATATAAAATAACGTGATCCCCCTTGATTTGACACTTTGTCAGGCGTATGCCTACGGACTTGCTTAGTAAATGGGGTGGTCCAATATAGACGACAGTCCACTACGCATTACACAAACACATGCTCAATCAATTAGTATGATTTGCACACAGGAGCCCTTTTCGAATTGGCCTCTACACCTGCATCATATTGCCACCGAAAGGCCAAGACGTCCATGGGTCCCTAAGATCAATATAGATATATTGACGGCCCCCCCTTAGCCCTAGCATTTGACTCCAGACAGGCCATTCGCACCGATTAGCCCCATCCGAAACCACCAGTACCCTGAGACCGCTTTGCCTTCAGTACTACACATTTAAGGCCAACTATCCAGAGGTGCTTCTCTCTAGAAACCAATACTGGCCAAAGTACCTCGAGGAAGTCACACAAGCTTAACCAGGCCAGAGCCACACGGAGCGACTTTTGCTCCTGAGTACCATCCCACAAATATAATCGCCCCTCGCAGGATGAGAAGCATGATTATCCCAGGGTTTTTTAAGGACTCTTACAATAGACTTATAGGTGCCACCTAATACACACAATCCCCGTCAAGCATCGAGGCTTACTTTCTTCAATCAATATAGTGATAATGAGGGCGAGTGGACCTCACTGCAAGATTGGCTGTGTGCGTCGCTCTTCAAATGAGCCTCATATACAGCGAACCAGATAAGCCCTTACCTTGTACTCGTATATGTACAGGAGTCCCGGCTGTTTCCTTTGCATAGTGGCTTGCAATACGGCTACTGAGTCTTTGTCATTTTTCGACAATATGTAGCTTGAAGAGGAATGTACTGATACACACGTGTCGCGCAACACACTGCTTTGGACTCCATTAGAGGAAAATGCTCCTTAGATTTACCCGGTCTATCTCCATTCTCCGAACCTCGCGACAGTATATGCCTCACGTTAGTCCCTCTTGGTACAGCAACCTTACTGAGGGATAGAACCGCCAAGGCGACCCACAACTGCACTTTCCCAAAATGAATTTGACGGGGGCGCCTCGACATCCTCTTTAGACAACATGGACCTGAACATCCCCAGATATTCCCCTGAGTGCTAACCTGAGAAGGTAATACGAGCAACATAGTTCCTCCTACTTCTACACGCGAACACATAAACTCTCTTTAACCTACGGAGCTACAACACTCCACTCTACTTCTAAATATGCCTTCAAATACCCTGCCCACGCCTTCGACTAGATCACCTGAGGTTTTCCCACTGATGACATCGTGAGGACGACTCGTTCTGGACCTCTCGCTTGAACCAGACTGTAGACCCCAAGTCACTCGTGAATGCGGCTTTCCTGCTCTCCGACGATCCGAAACGTACGATGCCTGATACCCCACCTTGACCCCTTGGCCCATTCCCCTCTGAGACAAACCATATAGCCTATATATGAATTAGGTAATAGTAATCCCGCCTCCCCTCGCAGAAATTTCCCGATTCCCCTTCCACATCCTGCATATCTCTGTCCTGTTAGCCCCCTGAAACATGATCAGGAAGCCTCTGACAATGCTTGATGTGTAGGTCGAGACAGTCCGCAAAAACACTGTCACGAAGTATAGAGGTACCCATTGATTCAACTATACAGACCCCATCGCGAAGGAGCGTACCGATTGGGGGCCCCCCAAAAATCATCACTCGATAGAGGGTAGGCCCCCTCAAGCCCGCGTCTGCATTGACGTTCCAGAGCAAGCCCTATCCCCCGTTCCCCGATCAAACCCGCCCCAGACTTGACTGGCTTCCCATTAGGCAACTTCCAGAGGTTCCCCGAGAACTAACGTGGCCAAGTCTAGAGGAGTACCAAGTTCAGCAGAGCAACTCGAGGACTGCTCCGTGTACCCCAAATTGCCTCGAGATGAGAGCTGATTCCCTGGCTTAGACTCAAGACGTAGGCCACCTTTCCACAAGCCCCTCAAGAGGAGGCTTCTCTCAGCAATAGGTATGAGGGAGGGACCCTGAGATTGCTGCCTCAATGGGCATATACACCGAGAAGCCCTGACTCGAAAGGAGGCCGGCTTTCCTTGCAGTGGCTTGAATACAGTCTAGTCTTTCATCTCACAAGGTGAAGGGATGTCTGCACCACTGTGGAGGAGTCCCTAGAGAAAGCCCTAGGTCCCCGACTCCTTTCGACGGAATGCCTCACATGCCTCTGACACCTCGAGAGGCACGCAGAGCTCACTGCTTCAAAATTTGACGGAGCCTGACTCCTCTTGAACATTGACAGGAATCCCAGTATCCCTGTGGCTACTGGAAAGGGACCCTGGGTCTCCCGACTCACCTCGAGAAGCGTTCCTTTTGCCCTGCCAAGCCTCGAAGAGACTCCTGAGGTGTCCCTCGTAACTCGACAGGAGTCCTGACTTCGTTGAACAAAACACGAGGGTTGAAGGGCCATCCCCGCCGTAAGTCGAGAATGTACCCCAGGTCCCCGCCGCAACTCGAGAAAAACCATGAGACTTCCCCCTCCAAGCGAGATGAGGCCCGATTCCCCTGCACTGCATGCAGAGCAATTCCGTGAGCCCCCTGAAACATGTCAGGAGCCTCGACTTGCTTGATGGATGTCGAGACAGTCCGCAAAAACACTGTCACAAGTAGAGAGGGACCCTGAGGTCACACCAGCATCGCGAAGGAGCTCCATGGGCCCCAAATCAACTCGAGATGAGGCCCGCTTCCCCTGCATTGACTCCAGAGCCATCCCCCGTTCCCCATCAAACACGACCTGAGGCTTGACTCCCTTTAGGCAACTCCAGAGGTTCCCCGAGAACAACGGGCCAAGTCTAGAGGAGTACCAAGTTCAGCAGAGCAACTCGAGGACTGCTCCGTGTACCCCAAATTGCCTCGAGATGAGAGCTGATTCCCTGGCTTAGACTCAAGACGTAGGCCACCTTTCCACAAGCCCCTCAAGAGGAGGCTTCTCTCAGCAATATAGGTATGAGGGAGGGACCCTGAGATTGCTGCCTCAATGGGCATATACACCGAGAAGCCCTGACTCGAAAGGAGGCCGGCTTTGCTTGCAGTGGCTTGAATACAGTCTAGTCTTTCATCTCACAAGCTGAAGGGATGTCTGCACCACCTGTGGAGTCCCTAGAGAAAGCCCTAGGTCCCCGACTCCTTTCGACGGAATGCCTCACATGCCTCTGACACCTCGAGAGGCACGCAGAGCTCACTGCTTCAAAATTTGACGGAGCCTGACTCCTCTTGAACATTGACAGGAATCCCAGTATCCCTGTGGCTACTGGAAAGGGACCCTGGGTCTCCCGACTCACCTCGAGAAGCGTTCCTTTTGCCCTGCCAAGCCTCGAAGAGACTCCTGAGGTGTCCCTCGTAACTCGACAGGAGTCCTGACTTCGTTGAACAACACGAGGGTTGAAGGGCCATCCCCGCCGTAAGTCGAGAATGTACCCCAGGTCCCCGCCGCAACTCGAAAAAACCATGAGACTTCCCCTCCAAGCGAGATGAGGCCCGATTCCCCTGCACTGCATGCAGAGCAATTCCGTGAGCCCCCTGAAACATGTCAGGAGCCTCGACTTGCTTGATGGATGTCGAGACAGTCCGCAAAAACACTGTCACAAGTAGAGAGGGACCCTGAGGTCACACCAGCATCATCGCGAAGGAGCTCCATGGGCCCCAAATCAACTCGAGATGAGGCCCGCTTCCCCTGCATTGACTCCAGAGCCATCCCCCGTTCCCCATCAAACACGACCTGAGGCTTGACTCCCTTTAGGCAACTCCAGAGGTTCCCCGAGAACAACGGGCCAAGTCTAGAGGAGTACCAAGTTCAGCAGAGCAACTCGAGGACTGCTCCGTGTACCCCAAATTGCCTCGAGATGAGAGCTGATTCCCTGGCTTAGACTCAAGACGTAGGCCACCTTTCCAGAAGCCCCTCAAGAGGAGGCTTCTCTCAGCAATAGGTATGAGGGAGGGACCCTGAGATTGCTGCCTCAATGGGCATATACACCGAGAAGCCCTGACTCGAAAGGAGGCCGGCTTTCCTTGCAGTGGCTTGAATACAGTCTAGTCTTTCATCTCACAAGGTGAAGGGATGTCTGCACCACCTGTGGAGTCCCTAGAGAAAGCCCTAGGTCCCCGACTCCTTTCGACGGAATGCCTCACATGCCTCTGACACCTCGAGAGGCACGCAGAGCTCACTGCTTCAAAATTTGACGGAGCCTGACTCCTCTTGAACATTGACAGGAATCCCAGTATCCCTGTGGCTACTGGAAAGGGACCCTGGGTCTCCCGACTCACCTCGAGAAGCGTCCTTTTGCCCTGCCAAGCCTCGAAGAACTCGGAGGAAGGAGATGTACACTCGTAATCTCGAAGGAGTCTGCACTTCGTTGAAACAACACGATACGAGTTGAAGGGCCAATATTCACCGCGTAAAAAAAGTCGAGAGAATGTACCCCCCTGAGTCACCCCGGCCGCAAATATCTCAGCAAATAAAAACCTTGACGACAATATACTGCTTCCCAGCCAGATAGAGGCCCGGCATTCCCTCCCCTGCACAAAATAATTCATGCAGACCAGCAATTCCGTGAGCCCCTTAAAATCATGTCACGCGAGCCTCGAACTGTGCTTGATGAGATGTCGAGTCAACAAATCAGGAAACACAACAAAACGGAATCCCGAGACAGTCAGTAAAAACACGGTCACATGTCAGTCACAAGTTGTGGAACAACATGAGGTGAAACAAGCATTGCTGAAAGGCGCTCCCTATGGGCCACAAATCAATACACGAGATGAGGCCCGCCTCCTCCCCCTGCATTTGTCTCCAGAGGCCCATCCCCCACCCCCCCCCCATCCCCCCCCCCCCCCCCCCCGTTCTCCACAAACACACTATCTGCTGATCTGAATCTCTCTGAGGGCTACTATCCTGAATAATGATCTTCCTGAGTGCTGATCCTGGAGAAGATCTGCGAACTCCAGTGATCTGACTATCTATGTCTTCCACCACACACACCTACCAAAACACCAACCACGTCCCTTTAGGCCACTCCAGAGCTTCCCACAGCTTTACCCCTTATTTCCGCCGGAGAACACGTGGCCACGTCGTAGAGGAGAATAACCAAGAAGTTGAGCAGTAAACCGAGCACACGAGCGACTCTGCCCTCCGCTAGGGCTAAACCCGAATTGCCTACGAGAAGATGAAGCAGCTGAATTCCTTGGCTATAGCACTCACAGAAGTAGGTCAGGCCTTTCCACACAACCCCCTCAACTAGCAGTCTTCATTTTTTTTTTGTCTTCTCCTCCTTCTCTGCACATAGTTTAAATAAGGGGGGGGAGGGGAATACCCTCCTGAGATTGCTGCCTCAATGTGCATATAACAAACAAATATTACATTTTTAGATTTAATATATACACCAACAACAACAACCGAAAGGCCCTGAACGTCTAAAGGAGACTACTCGGGGTTTCCTTCAGCAGTGGCTATAGAACCCACAATGAATACTAAAGTCCTAAAAGTATATTCATTCTCATCAAAGCCTGAAAGGGATGTCTGCACACCCTCCACCTGTGGAGTCCCTGAGAGAAAGGGCCCTAGTGTCCCACGACTTCCTTTCGAACGGAAGTAGCCCTCACATGGCCTCTGACACCTCGAGGTCAGGCAACGCAGAGCGTCCCTCACTGCTGTCAAAATTTGACCGGAGCCTGACTCCTCTTGAACATTGACAGGAATCCCAGTATCCCTGTGGGTGGCTACTGGAAAGGGACCCTGGGTCTCCCGACTCATACCTCGAGGAAGCGTTCCTGTTTTATGCCCTGCCCAAGCCTCGAAGAGACTCCTGAGGTGTCCCCCTCGTAACTCGACGACAGGAGTCCTGACTTTCGAAGATTTGAACCAACACGAGGGTTGAAGGGCCATCCCCGCCCGGTAAGTCGAGAATGTACCCCAGGTCGCCCGCCCGCAACTCGCGAAAGAAAAACCATGAGACTGTCCATCCCCTCCAAAGCGAGATGATGGCCCGATTCCCCTGCACTGCATGCAGGGAGCAATTCCGTGAGCCAGAGGAAGCCCCTGAAACATGTCAGGGGGGAAGAGCCCTCTCGACTTGCTTGATGGATGTCGAGACAGTCCGTAAAAAACACTGTCACAAGTAGACGATGGGAACCTGAGTGACACCAGCAATCGCGAATGAGCTCTAAAAACATGGGCCCCACAATAGTCATACTCAGAGTAGCAGGCCCGCTTCCACTGCATTGACTCCAGAGCCATTCCCCCGATGTCCCATCATCAAACCCCGATCCTGAGGCGTGACTCTCCTTTAGAGGCAACTCCAGAGGTTCCCGGAAGCAGAACAACGCTGGCACAAGTCTAGAGCGAGTACCAAGTTCTGCCAGAGCAACTCGATGAGCAAATAATGCCTCCGATGTAACACCAATTATGCCCATCGAGGAAATCATAAAGATGGAGCTGAACGGGGGTATTGTGTTCCCTTGGCCTTAGTTTCAAGACGTCAGGCCACCTTTCACACAAGCCCCTCAAGAAGAGATGATTCTAAAACTCAAGCAATAGGTATATGAGGGAAAAGGGACCCTGAGATTGCTGCCTCAATGGGCATGCATATACACCGAGAAGCCTGACTCAGAAAGGAGGCCAGGACCCTTTCCTTGCAGTGGCTTGAATACAGTCTTGTATCTTTCATCTCACAGAAAGCTGACAAGGGATGTCTGCACCACTGTGGAAAGTCCCTAGAGAAAGCCCTAGGTCCCCGACTCTTTCGACGGAATGCCTCAATGCCTCTGACACCTGACGACAGGCACGCAGAGCTCACTGCTTCAAAATTTGACGGAAAAGCGAACTGACTACCTAAGGATTGAACATTGACAGGATATCCAGTATCCCTGTGGCTACTGGAAAGGGACCTGGGTCTCCCCGACTCACCTCGAGAGCGTTGCCTTTTGCCTGCCAAGCCTCGAAGAGACTCCCTGAGGTGTTCCCTCGTTAACTCGACAGGAGTCCTGACTTCGTTGAACCAACACGAGGGAATTGAAGGGCCAATCTCCCCGCCGTTTAAGTCGAGAATGTGCCCCAGTGGTCCCCGCCGGGCAACTCCAGAGAAAAACCATGAGACTTCAACCCCTCCAAGCGAGATGAGGACCCGATTCCCCTGCCAACTGCATGCAGAGCAATTCCCGTGAGCCCCCTGAAACATGTCAGGAGCCTCGACTTGCTTGATGGATGTCAGAGACAGTCCGCAAAAACACTGTCACAAGTATGAGAGGGACCCTAAGAGGTACACTACCAGCATCGCGAAGGATGCTTCCAACATGTGGCCCACAAATCAACTCGAGATGAGGGCCCGCTTACCGCCCTGCATTGACTCCAGAGCCCAGCCCCCGTTCCCCCATCAGAAACACGGCTTCTGAGGCTTGACTCCCTTTAGGCAACTCCAGGGATTTCCCCTATCTCGTTAAGAACACACGGGCTCAAGGTTTCTCTAGAGGAGTACCAAGATCAGACCTAGGGAACAACACGAGGGACTGCTCCGTATATACCCCAAATTGCCTCGAGATAAGAGCTGACTCCCTGGCTTAGACTCTAAGACGTAGGCCACCTTTCCGCAAGCCTCTATCAAGAAGAGGTGCCTCCTGTACACGCAATAGGTTTGAGGGTGGGGGATCCCTGAGATTTGCTATTTGCCACTCAATGGGCATGTAATACATGTGCGAAATTTGGAGGCCCGTTACTCGACATAGAAGATTAGGCCCGGTCTTACCATGCTCTGGGCTTGAATACAGTTCAGTCTTTCCATGTCACAAGCTGTGAAAAGGGATGTCTGCACCAACCTGTGGAGTCCCTAAGGAGAAAGCCCTATGGTCCCCGAATCCTTTCGATACGGAATGCGTCACATGTCCTCTGACACCCGGGACAGTGCATACGCCAGAGCTCACTGCTTACAAATCTTGGACTGAGCCTGACTCCCTCTTGAACATTGACAGGAATCCCAGTCTCCCTCGTTGGCCTACTGGAAAAGAGGGACCCTGGAGTCTACGACTGACTCACCTCGGAGAAGCGTTCCTTTTGCCCCTGCCAAAGCCTCGAAGAGACTCCTGCGGTGTCCCCATCGGATAACTCGAACAGGAGTCCCTGACTACGCTTGATTCCGCTGAACCCAACACGAGGGAATATTTGAGTTGGGCCTCTTCCCCGCCGGATAACGTCAGAGAAATGTGAACCCCGTGTTCCCCGCCGCAACTCGAGAATAAACCATGAGAGACTTGCCCCTCCAATGCGAGTTTGAGGCCGCCCGATTCCCCTGCCACTGCAGGCAAGAGCAATTCCGTGGAGCCCCCCCTGAAACCTATGTTCAGGAGCATCGGACTTGCTTGATTGATGTCCGAGGACATGTCCCGCCAATAAAATGATATCACTGTCACAAGTAAAGTGGGGAACCCTGAGGTCACACGCATCATCGCCGGAAGGAGATATCCTTGGGCCCCAAAAATCAACTCGAGATGAGGCACCGCGTCACCTGTCAATTGACTGCCAGAGCCATCCACCGGTCCCCGATCATACACGGACCTGATGCTTGACTCCTCTTTAGGCAAACTCACAATAGGTCCCACCCGATTATTGTTTTGAGATACATTTACGGTGCAAGTCTAGATGGTATAAATTACCTGTCAGTACCTAAGTTCATCATGCAGCCGTCTCCGAGTGATCTGCTCCCTGTTGTAAGACCCCAAATTGCCTTCGAGATGAGAGCTGACTCCTGGCTGGCTTTGTGACTCACAGTCGTAGGCAACCTTTCCACAACGCCCCTCAAGAGGGAAGGCTGCTCTCAGCAATGGTGTTAGTGAGTATGATAATCAGTGTGAACGGTGATAGTGACCGCTGAAGATTGCAAGTCATTAGTGTTGCCTCATGGGCATATACTACCGATAGGCCCTGGGACTCGAGTAAGGAGATGGGCCGGCGTTTCCCATGCAGATGGCTTTTGGAATACAGCTCATAGATCTTTCATCTCACCAAGCCTGTAGGGATGTCTGCACCACCTGTGGAGTTCCCCATAGAAGGAAAGCCACTAGGATCCTATCGTAGCTCACTCTTCGAGCGGACGGTCTTCTCACAATATGTCCTCTGAGCACCCCGAAGAGGGCGGGCACGCACACCGAGCCACTTCTTCAAAAATTTGAACGGAGCCTTGAATCCTCTTGAACAGTGAAAGGAAATCCCAGTATCCCCTAGCTTTAGTGGGGTCTTACTGGAAAAATTGGAAAAAGGGACCATGGGTCCTCCCGACCCCACCCTCGAGAAGCGTTACCTTTTGCCCTGCCAAGCCTCGAAGAGGATCTCCTGAGGTGTCCCTCGTAACTCCGACAGCGAGTCCTGACTTCGTTGCACCCAACACGAGGGTTGAAGGGCCATCCCCGCCGTAGGTCGAGTATGTACCCAGGAGGTCCCCGCCGCAACTCGAGAAAAACCATGAGACTTCCTCCCCTAACCAAGCGAGATGAGGCCCCGATTCCCCTGCCCTGCATGCAGAGCAATTCCGTGAGCCCCTGTAACATGTCTAGGAGCCTCGACTTGGCTTGATGGATGGTCGAGAGACAGTCCGCAAAAACACTGTCACAAGTACGTCGAGAGGGACCCTGAGGTGCACACCAGCATCGCGAAGGAGCTCCATGGGGCCCCAAATCAACTCGAGATGAGGCCCGCTTCCCCTGCATTGACTCCAGAGCCATCCCCCGTTTCCCCATCAAACACGACCTGAGGCTTGACTCCCTTTAGGCAACTCCAGAGGTTCCCCGAGAACAACGGGCAAGTCTAAGGAGTACCAAGTTCAGCAGAGCAACTCGAGGACTGCTCCGTGTACCCCAAATTGCCTCGAGATGAGAGCTGACTTCCCTGGCTTAGACTCAAGACGTAGGCCACCTTTCCACAAGCCCCTCAAGAGGAGGCTTCTCTCAGCAATAGGTATGAGGGAGGGACCCTGAGATTGCTGCCTCAATGGGCATATACACCGAGAAGCCCTGACTCGTAAAGGAGGCCGGCTTTCCTTGCAGTGGCTTGAATACAGTCTAGTCTTTCATCTCACAAGGTGAAGGGATGTCTGCACCACCTGTGGAGTCCCTAGAGAAAGCCTAGGTCCCCGACTCCTTTCGACGGAATGCCTCACATGCCTCTGACAACCTCGAGAGGCACGCAGAGCTCACTGCTTCAAAAATTTGACGGAGCCTGACTCCTCTTGAAACATTGACAGGAATCCCAGTATCCCTGTGGCTACTGGAAAGGGACCCTGGGTCTCCCGACTCACCTCGAGAAGCGTCCCTTTTGCCCTGCCAAGCCTCGAAGAGACTCCTGAGGTGTCCCTCGTAACTCGACAGGAGTCCTGACTTCGTTGAACAAACACGAGGGTTGAAGGGCCATCCCGCCGTAAGTCGAGAATGTACCCCAGGTCCCCGCCGCAACTCGAGAAAAAACCATGAGACTTCCCCCTCCAAGCGAGATGAGGCCCGATTCCCCTGCACTGCATGCAGAGCAATTCCGTGAGCCCCCTGAAACATGTCAGGAGCCTCGACTTGCTTGATGGATGTCGAGACAGTCCGCAAAAACACTGTCACAAGTAGAGAGGGACCCTGAGGTCACACCAGCATCGCGAAGGAGCTCCATGGGCCCCAAATCAACTCGAGATGAGGCCGCTTCCCCTGCATTGACTCCAGAGCCATCCCCCGTTCCCCATCAAACACGACCTGAGGCTTGACTCCCTTTAGGCAACTCCAGAGGTTCCCCGAGAACAACGGGCCAAGTCTAGAGGAGTACCAAGTTCAGCAGAGCAACTCGAGGACTGCTCCGTGTACCCCAAATTGCCTCGAGATGAGAGCTGATTCCCTGGCTTAGACTCAAGACGTAGGCCACCTTTCCACAAGCCCCTCAAGAGGAGGCTTCTCTCAGCAATAGGTATGAGGGAGGGACCCTGAGATTGCTGCCTCAATGGGCATATACACCGAGAAGCCCTGACTCGAAAGGAGGCCGGGTTTCCTTGCAGTGGCTTGAATACAGTCTAGTCTTTCATCTCACAAGGTGAAGGGATGTCTGCACCACCTGTGGAGCCCTAGAGAAAGCCCTAGGTCCCCGACTCCTTTCGACGGAATGCCTCACATGCCTCTGACACCTCGAGAGGCACGCAGAGCTCACTGCTTCAAAATTTGACGGAGCCTGACTCCTCTTGAACATTGACAGGAATCCCAGTATCCCTGTGGCTACTGGAAAGGGACCCTGGGTCTCCCGACTCACCTCGAGAAGCGTCCCTTTTGCCTGCCAAGCCTCGAAGAGACTCCTGAGGTGTCCCTCGTAACTCGACAGGAGTCCTGACTTCGTTGAACAAACACGAGGGTTGAAGGGCCATTCCCGCCGTAAGTCGAGAATGTACCCCAGGTCCCCCCGCCGCAACTCGAGAAAAACCATGAGACTTCCCCCTCCAAGCGAGATGAGGCCCGATTCCCCTGCACTGCATGCAGAGCAATTCCGTGAGCCCCCTGAAACATGTCAGGAGCCTCGACTTGCTTGATGGATGTCGAGACAGTCCGCAAAAACACTGTCACAAGTAGAGAGGGACCCTGAGGTCACACCAGCATCGCGAAGGAGCTCCATGGGCCCCAAATCAACTCGAGATGAGGCCCGCTTCCCCTGCATTGACTCCAGAGCCATCCCCCGTTCCCCATCAAACACGACCTGAGGCTTGACTCCTTTAGGCAACTCCAGAGGTTCCCCGAGAACAACGGGCCAAGTCTAGAGGAGTACCAAGTTCAGCAGAGCAACTCGAGGACTGCTCCGTGTACCCCAAATTGCCTCGAGATGAGAGCTGATTCCCTGGCTTAGACTCAAGACGTAGGCCACCTTTCCACAAGCCCCTCAAGAGGAGGCTTCTCTCAGCCTTTTGCCCTGCCAAGCCTCGAAGAGACTCCTGAGGTGTCCCTCGTAACTCGACAGGAGTCCTGACTTCGTTGAACAAACACGAGGGTTGAAGGGCCATCCCCGCCGTAAGTCGAGAATGTACCCCAGGTCCCCGCCGCAACTCGAGAAAAACCATGAGACTTCCCCCTCCAAGCGAGATGAGCCCGATTCCCCTGCACTGCATGCAGAGCAATTCCGTGAGCCCCCTGAAACATGTCAGGAGCCTCGACTTGCTTGATGGATGTCGAGACAGTCCGCAAAAACACTGTCACAAGTAGAGAGGGACCCTGAGGTCACACCAGCATCGCGAAGGAGCTCCATGGGCCCCAAATCAACTCGAGATGAGGCCCGCTTCCCCTGCATTGACTCCAGAGCCATCCCCCGTTCCCCATCAAACACGACCTGAGGCTTGACTCCCTTTAGGCAACTCCAGAGGTTCCCCGAGAACAACGGGCCAAGTCTAGAGGAGTACCAAGTTCAGCAGAGCAACTCGAGGACTGCTCCGTGTACCCCAAATTGCCTCGAGATGAGAGCTGATTCCCTGGCTTAGACTCAAGACGTAGGCCACCTTTCCACAAGCCCCTCAAGAGGAGGCTTCTCTCAGCAATAGGTATGAGGGAGGGACCCTGAGATTGCTGCCTCAATGGGCATATACACCGAGAAGCCCTGACTCGAAAGGAGGCCGGCTTTCCTTGCAGTGGCTTGAATACAGTCTAGTCTTTCATCTCACAAGGTGAAGGGATGTCTGCACCACCTGTGGAGTCCCTAGAGAAAGCCCTAGGTCCCCGACTCCTTTCGACGGAATGCCTCACATGCCTCTGACACCTCGAGAGGCACGCAGAGCTCACTGCTTCAAAATTTGACGGAGCCTGACTCCTCTTGAACATTGACAGGAATCCCAGTATCCCTGTGGCTACTGGAAAGGGACCCTGGGTCTCCCGACTCACCTCGAGAAGCGTCCCTTTTGCCCTGCCAAGCCTCGAAGAGACTCCTGAGGTGTCCCTCGTAACTCGACAGGAGTCCTGACTTCGTTGAACCAACACGAGGGTTGAAGGGCCATCCCCGCCGTAAGTCGAGAATGTACCCCAGGTCCCCGCCGCAACTCGAGAAAAACCATGAGACTTCCCCCTCCAAGCGAGATGAGGCCCGATTCCCCTGCACTGCATGCAGAGCAATTCCGTGAGCCCCCTGAAACATGTCAGGAGCCTCGACTTGCTTGATGGATGTCGAGACAGTCCGCAAAAACACTGTCACAAGTAGAGAGGGACCCTGAGGTCACACCAGCATCGCGAAGGAGCTCCATGGGCCCCAAATCAACTCGAGATGAGGCCCGCTTCCCCTGCATTGACTCCAGAGCCATCCCCCGTTCCCCATCAAACACGACCTGAGGCTTGACTCCCTTTAGGCAACTCCAGAGGTTCCCCGAGAACAACGGGCCAAGTCTAGAGGAGTACCAAGTTCAGCAGAGCAACTCGAGGACTGCTCCGTGTACCCCAAATTGCCTCGAGATGAGAGCTGATTCCCTGGCTTAGACTCAAGACGTAGGCCACCTTTCCACAAGCCCCTCAAGAGGAGGCTTCTCTCAGCAATAGGTATGAGGGAGGGACCCTGAGATTGCTGCCTCAATGGGCATATACACCGAGAAGCCCTGACTCGAAAGGAGGCCGGCTTTCCTTGCAGTGGCTTGAATACAGTCTAGTCTTTCATCTCACAAGCTGAAGGGATGTCTGCACCACCTGTGGAGTCCCTAGAGAAAGCCCTAGGTCCCCGACTCCTTTCGACGGAATGCCTCACATGCCTCTGACACCTCGAGAGGCACGCAGAGCTCACTGCTTCAAAATTTGACGGAGCCTGACTCCTCTTGAACATTGACAGGAATCCCAGTATCCCTGTGGCTACTGGAAAGGGACCCTGGGTCTCCCGACTCACCTCGAGAAGCGTTCCTTTTGCCCTGCCAAGCCTCGAAGAGACTCCTGAGGTGTCCCTCGTAACTCGACAGGAGTCCTGACTTCGTTGAACCAACACGAGGGTTGAAGGGCCATCCCCGCCGTAAGTCGAGAATGTACCCCAGGTCCCCGCCGCAACTCGAGAAAAACCATGAGACTTCCCCCTCCCGTTCCCCATCAAACACGACCTGAGGCTTGACTCCCTTTAGGCAACTCCAGAGGTTCCCCGAGAACAACGGGCCAAGTCTAGAGGAGTACCAAGTTCAGCAGAGCAACTCGAGGACTGCTCCGTGTACCCCAAATTGCCTCGAGATGAGAGCTGATTCCCTGGCTTAGACTCAAGACGTAGGCCACCTTTCCACAAGCCCCTCAAGAGGAGGCTTCTCTCAGCAATAGGTATGAGGGAGGGACCCTGAGATTGCTGCCTCAATGGGCATATACACCGAGAAGCCCTGACTCGAAAGGAGGCCGGCTTTCCTTGCAGTGGCTTGAATACAGTCTAGTCTTTCATCTCACAAGCTGAAGGGATGTCTGCACCACCTGTGGAGTCCCTAGAGAAAGCCCTAGGTCCCCGACTCCTTTCGACGGAATGCCTCACATGCCTCTGACACCTCGAGAGGCACGCAGAGCTCACTGCTTCAAAATTTGACGGAGCCTGACTCCTCTTGAACATTGACAGGAATCCCAGTATCCCTGTGGCTACTGGAAAGGGACCCTGGGTCTCCCGACTCACCTCGAGAAGCGTTCCTTTTGCCCTGCCAAGCCTCGAAGAGACTCCTGAGGTGTCCCTCGTAACTCGACAGGAGTCCTGACTTCGTTGAACCAACACGAGGGTTGAAGGGCCATCCCCGCCGTAAGTCGAGAATGTACCCCAGGTCCCCGCCGCAACTCGAGAAAAACCATGAGACTTCCCCCTCCAAGCGAGATGAGGCAGCCATCCCCCGTTCCCCATCAAACACGACCTGAGGCTTGACTCCCTTTAGGCAACTCCAGAGTTCCCCGAGAACAACGGGCCAAGTCTAGAGGAGTACCAAGTTCAGCAGAGCAACTCGAGGACTGCTCCGTGTACCCCAAATTGCCTCGAGATGAGAGCTGATTCCCTGGCTTAGACTCAAGACGTAGGCCACCTTTCCACAAGCCCCTCAAGAGGAGGCTTCTCTCAGCAATAGGTATGAGGGAGGGACCCTGAGATTGCTGCCTCAATGGGCATATACACCGAGAAGCCCTGACTCGAAAGGAGGCCGGCTTTCCTTGCAGTGGCTTGAATACAGTCTAGTCTTTCATCTCACAAGCTGAAGGGATGTCTGCACCACCTGTGGAGTCCCTAGAGAAAGCCCTAGGTCCCCGACTCCTTTCGACGGAATGCCTCACATGCCTCTGACACCTCGAGAGGCACGCAGAGCTCACTGCTTCAAAATTTGACGGAGCCTGACTCCTCTTGAACATTGACAGGAATCCCAGTATCCCTGTGGCTACTGGAAAGGGACCCTGGGTCTCCCGACTCACCTCGAGAAGCGTTCCTTTTGCCCTGCCAAGCCTCGAAGAGACTCCTGAGGTGTCCCTCGTAACTCGACAGGAGTCCTGACTTCGTTGAACCAACACGAGGGTTGAAGGGCCATCCCCGCCGTAAGTCGAGAATGTACCCCAGGTCCCCGCCGCAACTCGAGAAAAACCATGAGACTTCCCCCTCCAAGCGAGATGAGGCCCGATTCCCCTGCACTGCATGCAGAGCAATTCCGTGAGCCCCCTGAAACATGTCAGGAGCCTCGACTTGCTTGATGGATGTCGAGACAGTCCGCAAAAACACTGTCACAAGTAGAGAGGGACCCTGAGGTCACACCAGCATCGCGAAGGAGCTCCATGGGCCCCAAATCAACTCGAGATGAGGCCCGCTTCCCCTGCATTGACTCCAGAGCCATCCCCCGTTCCCCATCAAACACGACCTGAGGCTTGACTCCCTTTAGGCAACTCCAGAGGTTCCCCGAGAACAACGGGCCAAGTCTAGAGGAGTACCAAGTTCAGCAGAGCAACTCGAGGACTGCTCCGTGTACCCCAAATTGCCTCGAGATGAGAGCTGATTCCCTGGCTTAGACTCAAGACGTAGGCCACCTTTCCACAAGCCCCTCAAGAGGAGGCTTCTCTCAGCAATAGGTATGAGGGAGGGACCCTGAGATTGCTGCCTCAATGGGCATATACACCGAGAAGCCCTGACTCGAAAGGAGGGCCGGCTTTCCTTGCAGTGGCTTGAATACAGTCTAGTCTTTCATCTCACAAGCTGAAGGGATGTCTGCACCACCTGTGGAGTCCCTAGAGAAAGCCCTAGGTCCCCGACTCCTTTCGACGGAATGCCTCACATGCCTCTGACACCTCGAGAGGCACGCAGAGCTCACTGCTTCAAAATTTGACGGAGCCTGACTCCTCTTGAACATTGACAGGAATCCCAGTATCCCTGTGGCTACTGGAAAGGGACCCTGGGTCTCCCGACTCACCTCGAGAAGCGTTCCTTTTGCCCTGCCAAGCCTCGAAGAGACTCCTGAGGTGTCCCTCGTAACTCGACAGGAGTCCTGACTTCGTTGAACCAACACGAGGGTTGAAGGGCCATCCCCGCCGTAAGTCGAGAATGTACCCCAGGTCCCCGCCGCAACTCGAGAAAAACCATGAGACTTCCCCCTCCAAGCGAGATGAGGCCCGATTCCCCTGCACTGCATGCAGAGCAATTCCGTGAAGTAGAGAGGGACCCTGAGGTCACACCAGCATCGCGAAGGAGCTCCATGGGCCCCAAATCAACTCGAGATGAGGCCCGCTTCCCCTGCATTGACTCCAGAGCCATCCCCCGTTCCCCATCAAACACGACCTGAGGCTTGACTCCCTTTAGGCAACTCCAGAGGTTCCCCGAGAACAACGGGCCAAGTCTAGAGGAGTACCAAGTTCAGCAGAGCAACTCGAGGACTGCTCCGTGTACCCCAAATTGCCTCGAGATGAGAGCTGATTCCCTGGCTTAGACTCAAGACGTAGGCCACCTTTCCACAAGCCCCTCAAGAGGAGGCTTCTCTCAGCAATAGGTATGAGGGAGGGACCCTGAGATTGCTGCCTCAATGGGCATATACACCGAGAAGCCCTGACTCGAAAGGAGGCCGGCTTTCCTTGCAGTGGTGAATACAGTCTAGTCTTTCATCTCACAAGCTGAAGGGATGTCTGCACCACCTGTGGAGTCCCTAGAGAAAGCCCTAGGTCCCCGACTCCTTTCGACGGAATGCCTCACATGCCTCTGACACCTCGAGAGGCACGCAGAGCTCACTGCTTCAAAATTTGACGGAGCCTGACTCCTCTTGAACATTGACAGGAATCCCAGTATCCCTGTGGCTACTGGAAAGGGACCCTGGGTCTCCCGACTCACCTCGAGAAGCTTTTGCCCCTTTTGCCCTGCCAAGCCTCGAAGAGACTCCTGAGGTGTCCCTCGTAACTCGACAGGAGTCCTGACTTCGTTGAACAAACACGAGGGTTGAAGGGCCATCCCCCCGCCGTAAGTCGAGAATGTACCCCAGGTCCCCGCCGCAACTCGAGAAAAACCATGAGACTTCCCCCTCCAAGCGAGATGAGGCCCGATTCCCCTGCACTGCATGCAGAGCAATTCCGTGAGCCCCCTGAAACATGTCAGGAGCCTCGACTTGCTTGATGGATGTCGAGACAGTCCGCAAAAAAACACTGTCACAAGTAGAGAGGGACCCTGAGGTCACACCAGCATCGCGAAGGAGCTCCATGGGCCCCAAATCAACTCGAGATGAGGCCCCCGCTTCCCCTGCATTGACTCCAGAGCCATCCCCCGTTCCCCATCAAACACGACCTGAGGCTTGACTCCCTTTAGGCAACTCCAGAGGTTCCCCGAGAACAACGGGCCAAGTCTAGAGGAGTACCAAGTTCAGCAGAGCAACTCGAGGACTGCTCCGTGTACCCCAAATTGCCTCGAGATGAGAGCTGATTCCCTGGCTTAGACTCAAGACGTAGGCCACCTTTCCACAAGCCCCTCAAGAGGAGGCTTCTCTCAGCAATAGGTATGAGGGAGGGACCCTGAGATTGCTGCCTCAATGGGCATATACACCGAGAAGCCCTGACTCGAAAGGAGGCCGGCTTTCCTTGCAGTGGCTTGAATACAGTCTAGTCTTTCATCTCACAAGCTGGAGGGATGTCTGCACCACCTGTGGAGTCCCTAGAGAAAGCCCTAGGTCCCCGACTCCTTTCGACGGAATGCCTCACATGCCTCTGACACCTCGAGAGGCACGCAGAGCTCACTGCTTCAAAATTTGACGGAGCCTGACTCCTCTTGAACATTGACAGGAATCCCAGTATCCCTGTGGCTACTGGAAAGGGACCCTGGGTCTCCCGACTCACCTCGAGAAGCGTCCCTTTTGCCCTGCCAAGCCTCGAAGAGACTCCTGAGGTGTCCCTCGTAACTCGACAGGAGTCCTGACTTCGTTGAACCAACACGAGGGTTGAAGGGCCATCCCCGCCGTAAGTCGAGAATGTACCCCAGGTCCCCGCCGCAACTCGAGAAAAACCATGAGACTTCCCCCTCCAAGCGAGATGAGGCCCGATTCCCCTGCACTGCATGCAGAGCAATTCCGTGAGCCCCCTGAAACATGTCAGGAGCCTCGACTTGCTTGATGGATGTCGACAGTCAGTCCGCAAAAACACTGTCACAAGTAGAGAGGGACCCTGAGGTCACACCAGCATCGCGAAGGAGCTCCATGGGCCCCAAATCAACTCGAGATGAGGCCCGCTTCCCCTGCATTGACTCCAGAGCCATCCCCCGTTCCCCATCAAACACGACCTGAGGCTTGACTCCCTTTAGGCAACTCCAGAGGTTCCCCGAGAACAACGGGCCAAGTCTAGAGGAGTACCAAGTTCAGCAGAGCAACTCGAGGACTGCTCCGTGTACCCCAAATTGCCTCGAGATGAGAGCTGATTCCCTGGCTTAGACTCAAGACGTAGGCCACCTTTCCACAAGCCCCTCAAGAGGAGGCTTCTCTCAGCAATAGGTATGAGGGAGGGACCCTGAGATTGCTGCCTCAATGGGCATATACACCGAGAAGCCCTGACTCGAAAGGAGGCCGGCTTTCCTTGCAGTGGCTTGAATACAGTCTAGTCTTTCATCTCACAAGCTGAAGGGATGTCTGCACCCCTGTGGTCCCTAGAGAGAAAGCCCTAGGTCCCCGACTCCTTTCGACGGAATGCCTCACATGCCTCTGACACCTCGAGAGGCACGCAGAGCTCACTGCTTCAAAATTTGACGGAGCCTGACTCCTCTTGAACATTGACAGGAATCCCAGTATCCCTGTGGCTACTGGAAAGGGACCCTGGGTCTCCCGACTCACCTCGAGAAGCGTCCCTTTTGCCCTGCCAAGCCTCGAAGAGACTCCTGAGGTGTCCCTCGTAACTCGACAGGAGTCCTGACTTCGTTGAACCAACACGAGGGTTGAAGGGCCATCCCCGCCGTAAGTCGAGAATGTACCCCAGGTCCCCGCCGCAACTCGAGAAAAACCATGAGACTTCCCCCTCCAAGCGAGATGAGGCCCGATTCCCCTGCACTGCATGCAGAGCAATTCCGTGAGCCCCCTGAAACATGTCAGGAGCCTCGACTTGCTTGATGGATGTCGAGACAGTCCGCAAAAACACTGTCACAAGTAGAGAGGGAGAGAGGGACCCCTGAGGTCCATGGGCCACCAGCATCGCGAAGGAGCTCCATGGGCCCCAAATCAACTCGAGATGAGGCCCGCTCCCCCCCTGCATTGACTCCAGAGCATCCCCCCCCCGTTCCCCCCATCAAACACGACCTGAGGCTTGACTCCCTTTAGGCAACTCCAGAGGTTCCCCGAGAACAACGGGCCAAGTCTAGAGAGTACCAAGTTCAGCAGAGCAACTCGAGGACTGCTCCGTGTACCCCAAATTGCCTCGAGATGAGAGCTGATTCCCTGGCTTAGACTCAAGACGTAGGCCACCTTTCCACAAGCCCCTCAGAAGGAGGCTTCTCTCAGCAATAGGTATGAGGGAGGGACCCTGAGATTGCTGCCTCAATGGGCATATACACCGAGAAGCCCTGACTCGAAAGGAGGCCGGCTTTCCTTGCAGTGGCTTGAATACAGTCTAGTCTTTCATCTCACAAGCTGAAGGGATGTCTGCACCACCTGTGGAGTCCCTAGAGAAAGCCCTAGGTCCCCGACTCCTTTCGACGGAATGCCTCACATGCCTCTGACACCTCGAGAGGCACGCAGAGCTCACTGCTTCAAAATTTGACGGAGCCTGACTCCTCTTGAACATTGACAGGAATCCCAGTATCCCTGTGGCTACTGGAAAGGGACCCTGGGTCTCCCGACTCACCTCGAGAAGCGTTCCTTTTGCCCTGCCAAGCCTCGAAGAGACTCCTGAGGTGTCCCTCGTAACTCGACAGGAGTCCTGACTTCGTTGAACCAACACGAGGGTTGAAGGGCCATCCCCGCCGTAAGTCGAGAATGTACCCCAGGTCCCCGCCGCAACTCGAGAAAAACCATGAGACTTCCCCCTCCAAGCGAGATGAGGCCCGATTCCCCTGCACTGCATGCAGAGCAATTCCGTGAGCCCCCTGAAACATGTCAGGAGCCTCGACTTGCTTGATGGATGTCGAGACAGTCCGCAAAAACACTGTCACAAGTAGAGAGGGACCCTGAGGTCACACCACATCGCGAAGGAGCTCCATGGGAGCTCCATGGGCCCCAAATCAACTCGAGATGAGGCCCCGCTTCCCCTGCATTGACTCCAGAGCCATCCCCCGTCCCCCCCATCAAACACGACCTGAGGCTTGACTCCCTTTAGGCAACTCCAGAGTTCCCCGAGAACAACGGGCCAAGTCTAGAGAGAGTACCAAGTTCAGCAGAGCAACTCGAGGACTGCTCCGTGTACCCCAAATTGCCTCGAGATGAGAGCTGATTCCCTGGCTTAGACTCAAGACGTAGGCCACCTTTCCACAAGCCCCTCAAGAGGAGGCTTCTCTCAGCAATAGGTATGAGGGAGGGACCCTGAGATTGCTGCCTCAATGGGCATATACACCGAGAAGCCCTGACTCGAAAGGAGGCCGGCTTTCCTTGCAGTGGCTTGAATACAGTCTAGTCTTTCATCTCACAAGCTGAAGGGATGTCTGCACCACCTGTGGAGTCCCTAGAGAAAGCCCTAGGTCCCCGACTCCTTTCGACGGAATGCCTCTCATGCCTCTGACACACGCAGAGCTCGAGAGGCACGCAGAGCTCACTGCTTCAAAATTTGACGGAGCCTGACTCCTCTTGAACATTGACAGGAATCCCAGTATCCCTGTGGCCCTGGAAAGGGACCCTGGGTCTCCTCCCGACTCACCTCGAGAAGCGTCCCTTTTGCCCTGCCAAGCCTCGAAGAGACTCCTGAGGTGTCCCTCGTAACTCGACAGGAGTCCTGACTTCGTTGAACCAACACGAGGGTTGAAGGGCCATCCCCGCCGTAAGTCGAGAATGTACCCCAGGTCCCCGCCGCAACTCGAGAAAAACCATGAGAGTTCCCCCTCCAAGCGAGATGAGGCCCGATTCCCCTGCACTGCATGCAGAGCAATTCCGTGAGCCCCCTGAAACATGTCAGGAGCCTCGACTTGCTTGATGGATGTCGAGACAGTCCGCAAAAACACTGTCACAAGTAGAGAGGGACCCTGAGGTCACACCAGCATCGCGAAGAAGAGAGCTCCATGGGCCCCAAATCAACTCGATGATGCCCGCCCCCCTTCCCCTGCATTGACTCCAGAGCCATTCCCCCCCATCCCCTCCAAACACGACCTGAGGCTTGACTCCCCCCGTTCCCCCATCAAACACGACCTGAGGCTTGCTTGACTCCCTTTAGGCAACTCCAGAGTTCCCCGAGAACAACGGGCCAAGTCTAGAGGAGTACCAAGTTCAGCAGAGCAACTCGAGGACTGCTCCGTGTACCCCAAATTGCCTCGAGATGAGAGCTGATTCCCTGGCTTAGACTCAAGACGTAGGCCACCTTTCCACAAGCCCCTCAAGAGGAGGCTTCTCTCAGCAATAGGTATGAGGGAGGGACCCTGAGATTGCTGCCTCAATGGGCATATACACCGAGAAGCCCTGACTCGAAAGGAGGCCGGCTTTCCTTGCAGTGGCTTGAATACAGTCTAGTCTTTCATCTCACAAGCTGAAGGGATGTCTGCACCACCTGTGGAGTCCCTAGAGAAAGCCCTAGGTCCCCGACTCCTTTCGACGGAATGCCTCACATGCCTCTGACACCTCGAGAGGCACGCAGAGCTCACTGCTTCAAAAAATTTGACGGAGCCTGACTCCTCTGACATTGACCTCCCTTGAACATTGACAGGAATCCCAGTATCCCTGTGGCTACTGGAAAGGGACCCTGGGTCTCCCGACTCACCTCGAGAAGCGTTCCTTTTGCCCTGCCAAGCCTCGAAGAGACTCCTGAGGTGTCCCTCGTAACTCGACAGGAGTCCTGACTTCGTTGAACCAACACGAGGGTTGAAGGGCCATCCCCCCCGCCGTAAGTCGAGAATGTACCCCAGGTCCCCCCCGCCGCAACTCGAGAAAAACCATGAGACTTCCCCCTCCAAGCGAGATGAGGCCCGATTCCCCTGCACTGCATGCAGAGCAATTCCGTGAGCCCCCTGAAACATGTCAGGAGCCTCGACTTGCTTGATGGATGTCGAGACAGTCCGCAAAAACACTGTCACAAGTAGAGAGGGACCCTGAGGTCACACCAGCATCGCGAAGGAGCTCCATGGGCCCCAAATCAACTCGAGATGAGGCCCGCTTCCCCTGCATTGACTCCAGAGCCATCCCCCGTTTCCCCCATCAAACACGACCTGAGGCTTGACTCCCTTTAGGCAACTCCAGAGGTTCCCCGAGAACAACGGGCCAAGTCTAGAGAGTACCAAGTTCAGCAGAGCAACTCGAGGACTGCTCCGTGTACCCCAAATTGCCTCGAGATGAGAGCTGATTCCCTGGCTTAGACTCAAGACGTAGGCCACCTTTCCACAAGCCCCTCAAGAGGAGGCTTCTCTCAGCAATAGGTATGAGGGAGGGACCCTGAGATTGCTGCCTCAATGGGCATATACACCGAGAAGCCCTGACTCGAAAGGAGGCCGGCTTTCCTTGCAGTGGCTTGAATACAGTCTAGTCTTTCATCTCACAAGCTGAAGGGATGTCTGCACCACCTGTGGAGTCCCTAGAGAAAGCCCTAGGTCCCCGACTCCTTTCGACGGAATGCCTCACATGCCTCTGACACCTCGAGAGGCACGCAGAGCTCACTGCTTCAAAATTTGACGGAGCCTGACTCCTCTTGAACATTGACAGAATCCCAGTATCCCCCTGGAAAGGGTATCCCTGTGGCTACTGGAAAGGGACCCTGGGTCTCCCGACTCACCTCGAGAAGCGCCCTTTTGCCCTGCCAAGCCTCGAAGAGACTCCTGAGGTGTCCCTCGTAACTCGACAGGAGTCCTGACTTCGTTGAACCAACACGAGGGTTGAAGGGCCCCCCCCCGCCGTAAGTCGAGAATGTACCCCAGGTCCCCGCCGCAACTCGAGAAAAACCATGAGACTTCCCCCTCCAAGCGAGATGAGGCCCGATTCCCCTGCACTGCATGCAGAGCAATTCCGTGAGCCCCCTGAAACATGTCAGGAGCCTCGACTTGCTTGATGGATGTCGAGACAGTCCGCAAAAACACTGTCACAAGTAGAGAGGGACCCTGAGGTCACACCAGCATCGCGAAGGAGCTCCATGGGCCCCAAATCAACTCGAGATGAGGCCCGCTTCCCCTGCATTGACTCCAGAGCCATCCCCCGTTCCCCATCAAACACGACCTGAGGCTTGACTCCCTTTAGGCAACTCCCAGAGGTTCCCCGAGAACAACGGGCCAAGTCTAGAGGAGTACCAAGTTCAGCAGAGCAACTCGAGCTCCGTGTACCCCAAATTGCCTCATGCAGAGCAACTCGAGGACTGCTCCGTGTACCCCAAATTGCCTCGAGATGAGAGCTGATTCCCTGGCTTAGACTCAAGACGTAGGCCACCTTTCCACAAGCCCCTCAAGAGGAGGCTTCTCTCAGCAATAGGTATGAGGGAGGGACCCTGAGATTGCTGCCTCAATGGGCATATACACCAAGAAGCCCTGACTCGAAAGGAGGCCGGCTTTCCTTGCAGTGGCTTGAATACAGTCTAGTCTTTCATCTCACAAGCTGAAGGGATGTCTGCACCACCTGTGGAGTCCCTAGAGAAAGCCCTAGGTCCCCGACTCCTTTCGACGGAATGCCTCACATGCCTCTGACACCTCGAGAGGCACGCAGAGCTCACTGCTTCAAAATTTGACGGAGCCTGACTCCTCTTGAACATTGACAGGAATCCCAGTATCCCTGTGGCTACTGGAAAGGGACCCTGGGTCCCCCTCACCGACGAGAAGCGTCGAGCCCCCTTTTGCCCCTCGAAGAGACTCCTGAGGTGTCCCTCCTGCCAAGCCTCGAAGAGACTCCTGAGGTGTCCCTCGTAACTCGACAGGAGTCCTGACTTCGTTGAACCAACACGAGGGTTGAAGGGCCATCCCCGCCGTAAGTCGAGAATGTACCCCAGGTCCCCCCGCCGCAACTCGAGAAAAACCATGAGACTTCCCCCTCCAAGCGAGATGAGGCCCGATTCCCCTGCACTGCATGCAGAGCAATTCCGTGAGCCCCCTGAAACATGTCAGGAGCCTCGACTTGCTTGATGGATGTCGAGACAGTCCGCAAAAACACTGTCACAAGTAGAGAGGGACCCTGAGGTCACACCAGCATCGCGAAGGAGCTCCATGGGCCCCAAATCAACTCGAGATGAGGCCCGCTTCCCCTGCATTGACTCCAGAGCCATCCCCCGTTCCCCATCAAACACGACCTGAGGCTTGACTCCCTTTAGGCAACTCCAGGTTCCCCGAGAACAACGGGCCAAGTCTAGGAGTACCAAGTTTCAGCAGAGCAACTCGAGGACTGCTCCGTGTACCAGCAGAGCAACTCGAGGACTGCTCCGTGTACCCCAAATTGCCTAGAGATGAGAGCTGATTCCCTGGCTTAGACTCAAGACGTAGCCACCTTTCCACAAGCCCCTCAAGAGGAGGCTTCTCTCAGCAATAGGTATGAGGGAGGGACCCTGAGATTGCTGCCTCAATGGGCATATACACCGAGAAGCCCTGACTCGAAAGGAGGCCGGCTTTCCTTGCAGTGGCTTGAATACAGTCTAGTCTTTCATCTCACAAGCTGAAGGGATGTCTGCACCACCTGTGGAGTCCCTAGAGAAAGCCCTAGGTCCCCGACTCCTTTCGACGGAATGCCTCACATGCCTCTGAGACCTCGAGAGGCACGCAGAGCTCACTGCTTCAAAATTTGACGGAGCCTGACTCCTCTTGAACATTGACAGGAATCCCAGTATCCCTGTGGCTACTGGAAAGGGACCCTGGGTCTCCCGACTCACTCGAGAAGCTCCTTTTGCCCTTCCTTTTGCCCTGCCAAGCCTCGAAGACTCCTGAGACTCCCTGAGGTGTCCCCCTCGTAACTCGACAGGAGTCCTGACTTCGTTGAACCAACACGAGGGTTGAAGGGCCCCCCCGCCGTAAAGTCGAGAATGTACCCCAGGTCCCCGCCGCAACTCGAGAAAAACCATGAGACTTCCCCCTCCAAGCGAGATGAGGCCCGATTCCCCTGCACTGCATGCAGAGCAATTCCGTGAGCCCCCTGAAACATGTCAGGAGCCTCGACTTGCTTGATGGATGTCGAGACAGTCCGCAAAAACACTGTCACAAGTAGAGAGGGACCCTGAGGTCACACCAGCATCGCGAAGGAGCTCCATGGGCCCCAAATCAACTCGAGATGAGGCCCGCTTCCCCTGCATTGACTCCAGAGCCATCCCCCGTTCCCCATCAAACACGACCTGAGGCTTGACTCCCTTTAGGCAACTCCAGAGGTTCCCCGAGAACAACGGGCCAAGTCTAGAGGAGTACCAAGTTCAGCAGAGCAACTCGAGGACTGCTCCGTGTACCCCAAATTTGCCTCGAGATGAGAGCTGATTCCCTGGAGCTGATTCCAAGGCTTAGACTCAAGACTCAGGCCACCTTTCCACAAGCCCCTCAGAGGGAGGCTGCTCTCTCAGCAATAGGTATGAGGGAGGGACCCTGAGATTGCTGCCTCAATGGGCATATACACCGAGAAGCCCTGACTCGAAAGGAGGCCGGCTTTCCTTGCAGTGGCTTGAATACAGTCTAGTCTTTCATCTCACAAGCTGAAGGGATGTCTGCACCACCTGTGGAGTCCCTAGAGAAAGCCCTAGGTCCCCGACTCCTTTCGACGGAATGCCTCACATGCCTCTGACACCTCGAGAGCACGCAGAGCTCACTGCTTCAAAATTTGACGGAGCCTGACTCCTCTTGAACATTGACAGGAATCCCAGTATCCCTGTGGCTACTGGAAAGGGACCCTGGGTCTCCCGACTCACCTCGAGAAGCGTTCCTTTTGCCCTGCCAAGCCTCGAAGAGACTCCTGAGAGGTGTCCCTCGTAACTCGTAACTCGACAGAGAGTCCTGACTTCGTTGAACCAACACGAGGGAAGGGCCATCCCCGCCGTAAGTCGAGAATGTACCCCAGTCCCCCCCCCGCCGAGAAAAAAGTCGAGAATGGCCCCCCAGGTCCCCCCCGCCGCAACTCGAGAAAAACCATGAGACTTCCCCCTCCAAGCGAGATGAGCCCGATTCCCCTGCACTGCATGCAGAGCAATTCCGTGAGCCCCCTGAAACATGTCAGGAGCCTCGACTTGCTTGATGGATGTCGAGACAGTCCGCAAAAACACTGTCACAAGTAGAGAGGGACCCTGAGGTCACACCAGCATCGCGAAGGAGCTCCATGGGCCCCAAATCAACTCGAGATGAGGCCCGCTTCCCCTGCATTGACTCCAGAGCCATCCCCCGTTCCCCATCAAACACGACCTGAGGCTTGACTCCCTTTAGGCAACTCCAGAGGTTCCCCGAGAACAACGGGCCAAGTCTAGAGGAGTACCAAGTTCAGCAGAGCAACTCGAGGACTGCTCCGTGTACCCCAAATTCGAGATGAGAGCTGATTCCCTCTAGACTCAAGACTCAAGCCACTTTCCACCCACCACAAGCCCCCAGGAGGCTTCTCTCTCAATAGAGAGGAGGCTCTGCTCTCAGCAATAGGTATGAGGGAGGGACCCTGAGATTGCTGCCTCAATGGGCATATACACCGAGAAGCCCTGACTCGAAAGGAGGCTGCTTTCCTTGCAGTGGCTTGAATACAGTCTAGTCTTTCATCTCACAAGCTGAAGGGATGTCTGCACCACCTGTGGAGTCCCTAGAGAAAGCCCTAGGTCCCCGACTCCTTTCGACGGAATGCCTCACATGCCTCTGACACCTCGAGAGGCACGCAGAGCTCACTGCTTCAAAATTTGACGGAGCCTGACTCCTCTTGAACATTGACAGGAATCCCAGTATCCCTGTGGCTACTGGAAAGGGACCCTGGGTCTCCCGACTCACCTCGAGAAGCGTTCCTTTTGCCCTGCCAAGCCTCGAAGAGACTCCTGAGGTGTCCCTCGTAACTCGACAGGAGTCCTGACTTCGTTGAACCAACACGAGGGTTGAAGGGCCATCCCCGCCGTAAGTCGTAATGTACCCGAGAATCCCCCCCAGGTCCCCGCCGCAACTCGAGAAAAAAAACCATGAGACCCCCCCCTCCAAGCGAGATGAGCCCCCGATTCCCCTGCACTGCATGCAGAGCAATTCCGTGAGCCCCCTGAAACATGTCAGGAGCCTCGACTTGCTTGATGGATGTCGAGACAGTCCGCAAAAACACTGTCACAAGTAGAGAGGGACCCTGAGGTCACACCAGCATCGCGAAGGAGCTCCATGGGCCCCAAATCAACTCGAGATGAGGCCCGCTTCCCCTGCATTGACTCCAGAGCCATCCCCCGTTCCCCATCAAACACGACCTGAGGCTTGACTCCCTTTAGGCAACTCCAGAGGTTCCCCGAGAACAACGGGCCAAGTCTAGAGAGTACCAAGTTCAGCAGAGCAACTCGAGGACTGCTCCGTGTACCCCAAATTGCCTCGAGATGAGAGCTGATTCCCTGCTTAGACTCAAGACTAGGCCACCTTTCCACAGGCCACCTTTCCACAAGCCCCTCAAGAGGATCTCTCTCTCTGAGGGAGGGACCCAATAGGTATGAGGGAGGGACCCTGAATTGCTATACACCGAGGCATATACACCGAGAAGCCCTGACTCGAAAGGAGGCCGGCTTTCCTTGCAGTGGTCTTCATCTCATACAGTCTAGTCTTTCATCTCACAACCCTGAAGGATGTCTGCACCCCTGTGGAGTCCCTAGAGAAAGCCCTAGGTCCTCCCCGACTCCTTTCGACTCACATGCCTCACTGCCTCTGACGAGAGGCACGCAGAGCTCACTGCTTCAAAATTTGACGGAGCCTGACTCCTCTTGAACATTGACAGGAATCCCAGTATCCCTGTGGCTACTGGAAAGGGACCCTGGGTCTCCCGACTCACCTCGAGAAGCGTTCCTTTTGCCCTGCCAAGCCTCGAAGAGACTCCTGAGGTGTCCCTCGTAACTCGACAGGAGTCCTGACTTCGTTGAACCAACACGAGGGTTGAAGGGCCATCCCCGCCGTAAGTCGAGAAGTACCCCAATGTACCCCCCCCCCCGCCGCAACTCGAGAAAAAACCATGAGACTTCCCCCTCCAAGCGAGATGAGGCCCATTCCCCTGCCTCCCCCAGAGCAATTCCGTGAGCCCCCGAGATGAGCCCGATTCCCCTGCACTGCATGCAGAGCAATTCCGTGAGCCCCCTGAAACATGTCAGAGCCTCGACTTGCTTGATGGATGTCGAGACAGTCCGCAAAAACACTGTCACAAGAGAGAGGGACCCTGAGGTCACACCAGCATCGCGAAGGAGCTCCATGGGCCCCAAATCAACTCGAGATCCCCCCGCTTCCCCTGCATTGACTCCAGAGCCCGTTCCCCCCCGTTCCCCATCAAACACGACCTGACTCCCTAGGACTCCCTTTAGGCAACTCCAGAGGTTCCCCGAGAACAACGGGCCAAGTCAAGAGTCAGTTCAGAGCAACTCGAGGACTGCTCCGTGTACCCCAAATTGCCTCGAGATGAGAGCTGATTCCCTGGCTTAGACTCAAGACGTAGGCCACCTTTCCACAAGCCCCTCAAGAGGAGGCTTCTCTCAGCAATAGGTATGAGGGAGGGACCCTGAGATTGCTGCCTCAATGGGCATATACACCACCGAGAAAGCCCTGACTCGAGAAGCCCTGACTCGAAAGGAGGCCGGCTTTCCTTGCAGTGGCTTGAATACAGTCTAGTCTCTTTCATCTCACAAGCTGAAGGGATGTCTGCACCACCTGTGGAGTCCCTAGAGAAAGCCCCGTCCCCGACTCCGACGGAATGCCTCACATGCCTCTGACACCTCGAGAGGCACGCAGAGCTCACTGCTTCAAAATTTGACGGAGCCTGACTCCTCTTGAACATTGACAGGAATCCCAGTATCCCTGTGGCTACTGGAAAGGGACCCTGGGTCTCCCGACTCACCTCGAGAAGCGTTCCTTTTGCCCTGCCAAGCCTCGAAGAGACTCCTGAGGTGTCCCTCGTAACTCGACAGGAGTCCTGACTTCGTTGAACCAACACGAGGGTTGAAGGGCCATCCCCGCCGTAAGTCGAGAATGTACCCCAGGTCCCCGCCGCAACTCGAGAAAAACCATGAGACTTCCCCCTCCAAGCGAGATGAGGCCCGATTCCCCTGCACTGCATGCAGAGCAATTCCGTGAGCCCCCTGAAACATGTCAGGAGCCTCGACTTGCTTGATGGATGTCGAGACAGTCCGCAAAAACACTGTCACAAGTAGAGAGGGACCCTGAGGAGGTCACACCAGCATCGCGAAGGAGCTCCATGGGCCCCAAATCAACTCCCCCCCCCATCCCCCCCCCCCCCTGCATTGACTCCAGAGCCATCCCCCGTTCCCCATCAAACACGACCTGAGGCTTGACTCCCTTTAGGCAACTCCAGAGGTTCCCCGAGAACAACGGGCCAAGTCTAGAGGAGTACCAAGTTCAGCAGAGCAACTCGAGGACTGCTCCGTGTACCCCAAATTGCCTCGAGATGAGAGCTGATTCCCTGGCTTAGACTCAAGACGTAGGCCACCTTTCCACAAGCCCCTCAAGAGGAGGCTTCTCTCAGCAATAGGTATGAGGGAGGGACCCTGAGATTGCTGCCTCAATGGGCATATACACCGAGAAGCCCTGACTCGAAAGGAGGCCGGCTTTCCTTGCAGTGGCTTGAATACAGTCTAGTCTTTCATCTCACAAGCTGAAGTCTGGATGTCTGCACCACCACCCCTGTGGAGTCCCTAGAGAAAGCCCTAGGTCCCCGACTCCTTTCGACGGAATGCCTCACATGCCTCTGACACCTCGAGAGCACGCAGAGCTCACTGCTTCAAAATTTGACGGAGCCTGACTCCTCTTGAACATTGACAGGAATCCCAGTATCCCTGTGGCTACTGGAAAGGGACCCTGGGTCTCCCGACTCACCTCGAGAAGCGTTCCTTTTGCCCTGCCAAGCCTCGAAGAGACTCCTGGTGTCCCTCGTAACTCGACAGGAGTCCTGACTTCGTTGAACCAACACGAGGGTTGAAGGGCCATCCCCGCCGTAAGTCGAGAATGTACCCCAGGTCCCCGCCGCAACTCGAGAAAAACCATGAGACTTCCCCCTCCAAGCGAGATGAGGCCCGATTCCCCTGCACTGCATGCAGAGCAATTCCGTGAGCCCCCTGAAACATGTCAGGAGCCTCGACTTGCTTGATGGATGTCGAGACAGTCCGCAAAAACACTGTCACAAGTAGACAAGGAGAGGGACCCTGAGGTCACACCAGCATCGCGAAGGAGCTCCATGGGCCCCAAATCAACTCGAGATGAGGCCCGCTTCCCCCCTGCATTGACTCCCCCCATCCCCCGTTCCCCAACAACGACACTTGACCTGAGGCTTGACTCCCTTTAGGCAACCCGAGAAGGTTCCCCGAGAACAACGGGCCAAGTCTAGAGGAGTACCAAGTTCAGCAGAGCAACTCGAGGACTGCTCCGTGTACCCCAAATGCCTCGAGATGAGAGCTGATTCCCTGGCTTAGACTCAAGACGTAGGCCACCTTTCCACAAGCCCCTCAAGAGGAGGCTTCTCTCAGCAATAGGTATGAGGGAGGGACCCTGAGATTGCTGCCTCAATGGGCATATACACCGAGAAGCCCTGACTCGAAAGGAGGCCGGCTTTCCTTGCAGTGGCTTGAATACAGTCTAGTCTTTCATCTCACAAGCTGAAGGGATGTCTGCACCACCTGTGGAGTCCCTAGAGAAAGCCCTAGGTCCCCCCGACTCCTTTCGACGGAAGCCTCACATGCCTCTGACACCTCGAGAGGCACCACTGCGAGAGGCACGCAGAGCTCACTTTTCACGGAGCCTGACTCCTCTTGAACATTGAACAGGACCCAATCCCCCTGTATCCCTACTGGAAAGGGACCCTGGGTCTCCCGACTCACCTCGAGAAGCGTCCCTTTTGCCCTGCCAAGCCTCGAGAGACTCCTGAGTGTCCCCTCGTAAACGACAGGGTTGAGTCCTGACTTCGTTGAACCAACACGAGGGTTGAAGGGCCATCCCCGCCGTAAGTCGAGAATGTCCCCCCCAGGTCCCCGCCGCAACTCGAGAAAAACCATGAGACTTCCCCCTCCAAGCGAGATGAGCCCGATTCCCCTGCACTGCATGCAGAGCAATTCCGTGAGCCCCCTGAAACATGTCAGGAGCCTCGACTTGCTTGATGGATGTCGAGACAGTCCGCAAAAACACTGTCACAAGAGGACCCTGAGGTCACACCAGCATCGCGAAGGAGCTCCATGGGCCCCAAATCAACTCGAGATGAGGCCCGCTTCCCCTGCATTGACTCCAGATCCCCCATCCCCCGTCCACCCCATCAAACACGACCTGAGGCTTGACTCCCTTTAGGCAACTCCAGAGGTTCCCCGAGAACAACGGGCCAAGTCTAGAGGAGTACCAAGTTCAGCAGAGCAACTCGAGGACTGCTCCGTGTACCCCAAATTGCCTCGAGATGAGAGCTGATTCCCTGGCTTAGACTCAAGACGTAGGCCACCTTTCCACAAGCCCCTCAAGAGGAGGCTTCTCTCAGCAATAGGTATGAGGGAGGGACCCTGAGATTGCTGCCTCAATGGGCATATACACCGAGAAGCCCTGACTCGAAAGGAGGCCGGCTTTCCTTGCAGTGCCTTGAATACAGTCTAGTCTTTCATCTCACAAGCTGAAGGGATGTCTGCACCACCTGTGGAGTCCCTAGAGAAAGCCCTAGGTCCCCGACTCCTTTCGACGGAATGCCTCACATGCCTCTGACACCTCGAGAGGCACGCAGAGCTCACTGCTTCAAAATTTGACGGAGCCTGACTCCTCTTGAACATTGACAGGAATCCCAGTATCCCTGTATCTACTGGAAAGGGACCCTGGGTCCCCCGACTCACCTCCGAGAAGACGTTCCTTTTGCCCACCAAGCCTCGAGAACTCCGTCCCCCTTTTGCCCTGCCAAGCCTCGAAGAGACTCCTGAGGTGTCCCTCGTAACTCGACAGGAGTCCTGACTTCGTTGAACCAACACGAGGGTTGAAGGGCCATCCCCGCCGTAAGTCGAGAATGTACCCCAGGTCCCCCCCGCCGCAACTCGAGAAAAACCATGAGACTTCCCCCTCCAAGCGAGATGAGGCCCGATTCCCCTGCACTGCATGCAGAGCAATTCCGTGAGCCCCCTGAAACATGTCAGGAGCCTCGACTTGCTTGATGGATGTCGAGACAGTCCGCAAAAACACTGTCACAAGTAGAGAGGGACCCTGAGGTCACACCAGCATCGCGAAGGAGCTCCATGGGCCCCAAATCAACTCGAGATGAGGCCCGCTTCCCCTGCATTGACTCCAGAGCCATCCCCCGTTCCCCATCAAACACGACCTGAGGCTTGACTCCCTTTAGGCAACTCCAGAGGTTCCCCGAGAACAACGGGCCAAGTCTAGAGGAGTACCAAGTTCAGCAGAGCAACTCGAGACTGCTCCGTGTACCCCTGCCTCGAATTACCCCAAATTGCCTCGAGAGAGCTGATTCCCTGGCTTAGACTCAAGACGTAGGCCACCTTTCCACAAGCCCCTCAAGAGGAGGCTTCTCTCAGCAATAGGTATGAGGGAGGGACCCTGAGATTGCTGCCTCAATGGGCATATACACCGAGAAGCCCTGACTCGAAAGGAGGCCGGCTTTCCTTGCAGTGCTTGAATCAGTAGTCTTTCATCTCACAAGCTGAAGGGATGTCTGCACCACCTGTGGAGTCCCTAGAGAAAGCCCTAGGTCCCCCGACTCCTTTCGACGGAATGCCTCACATGCCTCTGACACCTCGAGAGGCACGCAGAGCTCACTGCTTCAAAATTTGACGGAGCCTGACTCCTCTTGAACATTGACAGGAATCCCAGTATCCCTGTGGCTACTGGAAAGGGACCCTGGGTCTCCCGACTCACCTCGAGAAGCGTTCCTTTTGCCCTGCCAAGCCTCGAAGAGACTCCTGAGGTGTCCCTCGTAACTCGACAGGAGTCCTGACTTCGTTGAACCAACACGAGGGTTGAAGGGCCATCCCCGCCGTAAGTCGAGAATGTACCCCAGGTCCCCCCGCCGCAACTCGAAAAAACCATGAGACTTCCCCCTCCAAGCGAGATGAGGCCCGATTCCCCTGCACTGCATGCAGAGCAATTCCGTGAGCCCCCTGAAACATGTCAGGAGCCTCGACTTGCTTGATGGATGTCGAGACAGTCCGCAAAAACACTGTCACAAGTAGAGAGGGACCCTGAGGTCACACCAGCATCGCGAAGGAGCTCCATGGGCCCCAAATCAACTCGAGATGAGGCCCGCTTCCCCTGCATTGACTCCAGAGCCATCCCCCGTTCCCCATCAAACACGACCTGAGGCTTGACTCCCTTTAGGCAACTCCAGAGGTTCCCCGAGAACAACGGGCCAAGTCTAGAGGAGTACCAAGTTCAGCAGAGCAACTCGAGGACTGCTCCGTGTACCCCAAATTGCCTCGAGATGAGAGCTGATTCCTGGCTTAGACTCAAGACGTAGGCCACCTTTAGGCCACCTTTCCACAACAAGCCCTCTCAAGAGGAGGCTCTCTCAATCAGCAATGAGGGAGGGACCCTGAGATTGCTGCCTCAATGGGCATATACACCGAGAAGCCCTGACTCGAAAGGAGGCCGGCTTTCCTTGCAGTGGCTTGAATACAGTCTAGTCTTTCATCTCACAAGCTGAAGGGATGTCTGCACCACCTGTGGAGTCCCTAGAGAAAGCCCTAGGTCCCCCCGACTCCTTTCGACGGAATGCCTCACATGCCTCTGACACCTCGAGAGCACGCAGAGCTCACTGCTTCAAAATTTGACGGAGCCTGACTCCTCTTGAACATTGACAGGAATCCCAGTCCCTGTGGCTACTGGAAAGGGACCCTGGGTCTCCCGACTCACCTCGAGAAGCGTCCCTTTTGCCCTGCCAAGCCTCGAAGAGACTCCCTGAGGTGTCCCTCGTAACTCGACAGAGTCCTGACTTCGTTGAACCAACACGAGGGTTGAAGGGCCATCCCCGCCGTAAGTCGAGAATGTACCCCAGGTCCCCGCCGCAACTCGAGAAAAACCATGAGACTTCCCCCTCCAAGCGAGATGAGGCCCGATTCCCCTGCACTGCATGCAGAGCAATTCCGTGAGCCCCCTGAAACATGTCAGCCTCGAGCCTCGACTTGATGGATGTCGAGACAGTCCAAAAACACTGTCACAAGTAGAGAGGGACCCTGAGGTCACACCAGCATCGCGAAGGAGCTCCATGGGCCCCAAATCAACTCGAGATGAGGCCCGCTTCCCCTGCATTGACTCCAGAGCCATCCCCCGTTCCCCATCAAACACGACCTGAGGCTTGACTCCCTTAGGCAACTCCAGAGGTTCCCCCGAGAACAACGGGCCAAGTCTAGAGGAGTACCAAGTTCAGCAGAGCAACTCGAGGACTCCGTGTACCCCAAATTGCCTCGAGATGAGAGCTGATTCCCTGGCTTAGACTCAAGACGTAGGCCACCTTTCCACAAGCCCCTCAAGAGGAGGCTTCTCTCTCAGCAATAGGTATGACCCTGAGATTGCTGCCTCAATGGGCATATACACCGAGAAGCCCTGACTCGAAAGGAGGCCGGCTTTCCTTGCAGTGGCTTGAATACAGTCTAGTCTTTCATCTCACAAGCTGAAGGGATGTCTGCACCACCTGTGGAGTCCCTAGAGAAAGCCCTAGGTCCCCCGACTCCTTTCGACGGAATGCCTCACATGCCTCTGACACCTCGAGAGGCACGCAGAGCTCACTGCTTCAAAATTTGACGGAGCCTGACTCCTCTTGAACATTGACAGGAATCCCAGTATCCCTGTGGCTACTGGAAAGGGACCCTGGGTCTCCCGACTCACCTCGAGAAGCGTTCCTTTTGCCCTGCCAAGCCTCGAAGAGACTCCTGAGGTGTCCCTCGTAACTCGACAGGAGTCCTGACTTCGTTGCACCAACACGAGGGTTGAAGGGCCATCCCCGCCGTAAGTCGAGAATGTACCCCAGGTCCCCGCGCAACTCGAGAAAAACCATGAGACTTCCCCCTCCAAGCGAGATGAGGCCCGATTCCCCTGCACTGCATGCAGAGCAATTCCGTGAGCCCCCTGAAACATGTCAGGAGCCTCGACTTGCTTGATGGATGTCGAGACAGTCCGCAAAAACACTGTCACAAGTAGAGAGGGACCCTGAGGTCACACCAGCATCGCGAAGGAGCTCCATGGGCCCCAAATCAACTCGAGATGAGGCCCGCTTCCCCTGCATTGACTCCAGAGCCATCCCCCGTTCCCCATCAAACACGACCTGAGGCTTGACTCCCTTTAGGCAACTCCAGAGGTTCCCCGAGAACAACGGGCCAAGTCTAGAGGAGTACCAAGTTCAGCAGAGCAACTCGAGGACTGCTCCGTGTACCCCAAATTGCCTCGAGATGAGAGCTGATTCCCTGGCTTAGACTCAAGACGTAGGCCACCTTTCCACAAGCCCCTCAAGAGGAGGCTTCTCTCAGCAATAGGTATGGGAGGGACCCTGAGATTGCTGCCTCAATGGGCATATACACCGAGAAGCCCTGACTCGAAAGGAGGCCGGCTTTCCTTGCAGTGGCTTGAATACAGTCTAGTCTTTCATCTCACAAGCTGAAGGGATGTCTGCACCACCTGTGGAGTCCCTAGAGAAAGCCCTAGGTCCCCGACTCCTTTCGACGGAATGCCTCACATGCCTCTGACACCTCGAGAGGCACGCAGAGCTCACTGCTTCAAAATTTGACGGAGCCTGACTCCTCTTGAACATTGACAGGAATCCCAGTATCCCTGTGGCTACTGGAAAGGGACCCTGGGTCTCCCGACTCACCTCGAGAAGCGTTCCTTTTGCCCTGCCAAGCCTCGAAGAGACTCCTGAGGTGTCCCTCGTAACTCGACAGGAGTCCTGACTTCGTTGAACCAACACGAGGGTTGAAGGGCCATCCCCGCCGTAAGTCGAGAATGTACCCCAGGTCCCCGCCGCAACTCGAGAAAAACCATGAGACTTCCCCCTCCAAGCGAGATGAGGCCCGATTCCCCTGCACTGCATGCAGAGCAATTCCGTGAGCCCCCTGAAACATGTCAGGAGCCTCGACTTGCTTGATGGATGTCGAGACAGTCCGCAAAAACACTGTCACAAGTAGAGAGGGACCCTGAGGTCACACCAGCATCGCGAAGGAGCTCCATGGGCCCCAAATCAACTCGAGATGAGGCCCCCTTCCCCTGCATTGACTCCAGAGCCATCCCCCGTTCCCCATCAAACACGACCTGAGGCTTGACTCCCTTTAGGCAACTCCAGAGGTTCCCCGAGAACAACGGGCCAAGTCTAGAGGAGTACCAAGTTCAGCAGAGCAACTCGAGGACTGCTCCGTGTACCCCAAATTGCCTCGAGATGAGAGCTGATTCCCTGGCTTAGACTCAAGACGTAGGCCACCTTTCCACAAGCCCCTCAAGAGGAGGCTTCTCTCAGCAATAGGTATGAGGGAGGGACCCTGAGATTGCTGCCTCAATGGGCATATACACCGAGAAGCCCTGACTCGAAAGGAGGCCGGCTTTCCTTGCTTGCAGTGGCTTGAATACAGTCTAGTCTTTCATCTCACAAGCTGAAGGGATGTCTGCACCACCTGTGGAGTCCCTAGAGAAAGCCCTAGGTCCCCGACTCCTTTCGACGGAATGCCTCACATGCCTCTGACACTCGAGAGGCACGCAGAGCTCACTGCTTCAAAATTTGACGGAGCCTGACTCCTCTTGAACATTGACAGGAATCCCAGTATCCCTGTGGCTACTGGAAAGGGACCCTGGGTCTCCCGACTCACCTCGAGAAGCGTTCCTTTTGCCCTGCCAAGCCTCGAAGAGACTCCTGAGGTGTCCCTCGTAACTCGACAGGAGTCCTGACTTCGTTGAACCAACACGAGGGTTGAAGGGCCATCCCCGCCGTAAAGTCGAGAATGTACCCCAGGTCCCCGCCGCAACTCGAGAAAAACCATGAGACTTCCCCCTCCAAGCGAGATGAGGCCCGATTCCCCTGCACTGCATGCAGAGCAATTCCGTGAGCCCCCTGAAACATGTCAGGAGCCTCGACTTGCTTGATGGATGTCGAGACAGTCCGCAAAAACACTGTCACAAGTAGAGAGGGACCCTGAGGTCACACCAGCATCGCGAAGGAGCTCCATGGGCCCCAAATCAACTCGAGATGAGGCCCGCTTCCCCTGCATTGACTCCAGAGCCATCCCCCGTTCCCCATCAAACACGACCTGAGGCTTGACTCCCTTTAGGCAACTCCAGAGGTTCCCCGAGAACAACGGGCCAAGTCTAGAGGAGTACCAAGTTCAGCAGAGCAACTCGAGGACTGCTCCGTGTACCCCAAATTGCCTCGAGATGAGAGCTGATTCCCTGGCTTAGACTCAAGACGTAGGCCACCTTTCCACAAGCCCCTCAAGAGAGGAGGCTTCTCTCAGCAATAGGTATGAGGGAGGGACCCTGAGATTGCTGCCTCAATGGGCATATACACCGAGAAGCCCTGACTCGAAAGGAGGCCGGCTTTCCTTGCAGTGGCTTGAATACAGTCTAGTCTTTCATCTCACAAGCTGAAGGGATGTCTGCACCACCTGTGGAGTCCCTAGAGAAAGCCCTAGGTCCCCGACTCCTTTCGACGGAATGCCTCACATGCCTCTGACACCTCGAGAGGCACGCAGAGCTCACTGCTTCAAAATTTGACGGAGCCTGACTCCTCTTGAACATTGACAGGAATCCCAGTATCCCTGTGGCTACTGGAAAGGGACCCTGGGTCTCCCGACTCACCTCGAGAAGCGTTCCTTTTGCCCTGCCAAGCCTCGAAGAGACTCCTGAGGTCCCTCGTAACTCGACAGGAGTCCTGACTTCGTTGAACCAACACGAGGGTTGAAGGGCCATCCCCGCCGTAAGTCGAGAATGTACCCAGGTCCCCGCCGCAACTCGAGAAAAACCATGAGACTTCCCCCTCCAAGCGAGATGAGGCCCGATTCCCCTGCACTGCATGCAGAGCAATTCCGTGAGCCCCCTGAAACATGTCAGGAGCCTCGACTTGCTTGATGGATGTCGAGACAGTCCGCAAAAACACTGTCACAAGTAGAGAGGGACCCTGAGGTCACACCAGCATCGCGAAGGAGCTCCATGGGCCCCAAATCAACTCGAGATGAGGCCCGCTTCCCCTGCATTGACTCCAGAGCCATCCCCCGTTCCCCATCAAACACGACCTGAGGCTTGACTCCCTTTAGGCAACTCCAGAGGTTCCCCGAGAACAACGGGCCAAGTCTAGAGGAGTACCAAGTTCAGCAGAGCAACTCGAGGACTGCTCCGTGTACCCCAAATTGCCTCGAGATGAGAGCTGATTCCCTGGCTTAGACTCAAGACGTAGGCCACCTTTCCACAAGCCCCTCAAGAGGAGGCTTCTCTCAGCAATAGGTATGAGGGAGGGACCCTGAGATTGCTGCCTCAATGGGCATATACACCGAGAAGCCCTGACTCGAAAGGAGCCGGCTTTCCTTGCAGTGGCTTGAATACAGTCTAGTCTTTCATCTCACAAGCTGAAGGGATGTCTGCACCACCTGTGGAGTCCCTAGAGAAAGCCCTAGGTCCCCGACTCCTTTCGACGGAATGCCTCACATGCCTCTGACACCTCGAGAGGCACGCAGAGCTCACTGCTTCAAAATTTGACGGAGCCTGACTCCTCTTGAACATTGACAGGAATCCCAGTATCCCTGTGGCTACTGGAAAGGGACCCTGGGTCTCCCGACTCACCTCGAGAAGCGTTCCTTTTGCCCTGCCAAGCCTCGAAGAGACTCCTGAGGTGTCCCTCGTAACTCGACAGGAGTCCTGACTTCGTTGAACCAACACGAGGGTTGAAGGGCCCCCCCGCCGTAAGTCGAGAATGTACCCCAGGGTCCCCGCCGCAACTCGAGAAAAACCATGAGACTTCCCCCTCCAAGCGAGATGAGGCCCGATTCCCCTGCACTGCATGCAGAGCAATTCCGTGAGCCCCCTGAAACATGTCAGGAGCCTCGACTTGCTTGATGGATGTCGAGACAGTCCGCAAAAACACTGTCACAAGTAGAGAGGGACCCTGAGGTCACACCAGCATCGCGAAGGAGCTCCATGGGCCCCAAATCAACTCGAGATGAGGCCCGCTTCCCCTGCATTGACTCCAGAGCCATCCCCCGTTCCCCATCAAACACGACCTGAGGCTTGACTCCCTTTAGGCAACTCCAGAGGTTCCCCGAGAACAACGGGCCAAGTCTAGAGGAGTACCAGTTCAGCAGAGCAACTCGAGGACTGCTCCGTGTACCCCAAATTGCCTCGAGATGAGAGCTGATTCCCTGGCTTAGACTCAAGACGTAGGCCACCTTTCCACAAGCCCCTCAAGAGGAGGCTTCTCTCAGCAATAGGTATGAGGGAGGGACCTGAGATTGCTGCCTCAATGGGCATATACACCGAGAAGCCCTGACTCGAAAGGAGGCCGGCTTTCCTTGCAGTGGCTTGAATACAGTCTAGTCTTTCATCTCACAAGCTGAAGGGATGTCTGCACCACCTGTGGAGTCCCTAGAGAAAGCCCTAGGTCCCCGACTCCTTTCGACGGAATGCCTCACATGCCTCTGACACCTCGAGAGGCACGCAGAGCTCACTGCTTCAAAATTTGACGGAGCCTGACTCCTCTTGAACATTGACAGGAATCCCAGTATCCCTGTGGCTACTGGAAAGGGACCCTGGGTCTCCCGACTCACCTCGAGAAGCGTTCCTTTTGCCCTGCCAAGCCTCGAAGAGACTCCTGAGGTGTCCCTCGTAACTCGACAGGAGTCCTGACTTCGTTGAACCAAACACGAGGGTTGAAGGGCCATCCCCGCCGTAAGTCGAGAATGTACCCCAGGTCCCCGCCGCAACTCGAGAAAAACCATGAGACTTCCCCCTCCAAGCGAGATGAGGCCCGATTCCCCTGCACTGCATGCAGAGCAATTCCGTGAGCCCCCTGAAACATGTCAGGAGCCTCGACTTGCTTGATGGATGTCGAGACAGTCCGCAAAAACACTGTCACAAGTAGAGAGGGACCCTGAGGTCACACCAGCATCGCGAAGGAGCTCCATGGGCCCCAAATCAACTCGAGATGAGGCCCGCTTCCCCTGCATTGACTCCAGAGCCATCCCCCGTTCCCCATCAAACACGACCTGAGGCTTGACTCCCTTTAGGCAACTCCAGAGGTTCCCCCGAGAACAACGGGCCAAGTCTAGAGGAGTACCAAGTTCAGCAGAGCAACTCGAGGACTGCTCCGTGTACCCCAAATTGCCTCGAGATGAGAGCTGATTCCCTGGCTTAGACTCAAGACGTAGGCCACCTTTCCACAAGCCCCTCAAGAGGAGGCTTCTCTCAGCAATAGGTATGAGGGAGGGACCCTGAGATTGCTGCCTCAATGGGCATATACACCGAGAAGCCCTGACTCGAAAGGAGGCCGGCTTTCCTTGCAGTGGCTTGAATACAGTCTAGTCTTTCATCTCACAAGCTGAAGGGATGTCTGCACCACCTGTGGAGTCCCTAGAGAAAGCCCTAGGTCCCCGACTCCTTTCGACGGAATGCCTCACATGCCTCTGACACCTCGAGAGGCACGCAGAGCTCACTGCTTCAAAATTTGACGGAGCCTGACTCCTCTTGAACATTGACAGGAATCCCAGTATCCCTGTGGCTACTGGAAAGGGACCCTGGGTCTCCCGACTCACCTCGAGAAGCGTTCCTTTTGCCCTGCCAAGCCTCGAAGAGACTCCTGAGGTGTCCCTCGTAACTCGACAGGAGTCCTGACTTCGTTGAACAACAACACGAGGGTTGAAGGGCCATCCCCGCCGTAAGTCGAGAATGTACCCCAGGTCCCCGCCGCAACTCGAGAAAAAAAAACCATGAGACTTCCCCCTCCAAGCGAGATGAGGCCCGATTCCCCTGCACTGCATGCAGCAGAGCAATTCCGTGAGCCCCCTGAAACATGTCAGGAGCCTCGACTTGCTTGATGGATGTCGAGACAGTCCGCAAAAAAACACTGTCACAAGTAGAGAGGGACCCTGAGGTCACACCAGCATCGCGAAGGAGCTCCATGGGCCCCAAATCAACTCGAGATGAGGCCCGCTTCCCCTGCATTGACTCCAGAGCCATCCCCCGTTCCCCATCAAACACGACCTGAGGCTTGACTCCCTTTAGGCAACTCCAGAGGTTCCCCGAGAACAACGGGCCAAGTCTAGAGGAGTACCAAGTTCAGCAGAGCAACTCGAGGACTGCTCCGTGTACCCCAAATTGCCTCGAGATGAGAGCTGATTCCCTGGCTTAGACTCAAGACGTAGGCCACCTTTCCACAAGCCCCTCAGAGAGGCTTCTCTCAGCAATAGGTATGAGGGAGGGACCCTGAGATTGCTGCCTCAATGGGCATATACACCGAGAAGCCCTGACTCGAAAGGAGGCGGCTTTCCTTGCAGTGGCTTGAATACAGTCTAGTCTTTCATCTCACAAGCTGAAGGGATGTCTGCACCACCTGTGGAGTCCCTAGAGAAAGCCCTAGGTCCCCGACTCCTTTCGACGGAATGCCTCACATGCCTCTGACACCTCGAGAGGCACGCAGAGCTCACTGCTTCAAAATTTGACGGAGCCTGACTCCTCTTGAACATTGACAGGAATCCCAGTATCCCTGTGGCTACTGGAAAGGGACCCTGGGTCTCCCGACTCACCTCGAGAAGCGTCCTTTTGCCCTGCCAAGCCTCGAAGAGACTCCTGAGGTGTCCCTCGTAACTCGACAGGAGTCCTGACTTCGTTGAACAAACACGAGGGTTGAAGGGCCATCCCCGCCGTAAGTCGAGAATGTACCCCAGGTCCCCGCCGCAACTCGAGAAAAACCATGAGACTTCCCCCTCCAAGCGAGATGAGGCCCGATTCCCCTGCACTGCATGCAGAGCAATTCCGTGAGCCCCCTGAAACATGTCAGGAGCCTCGACTTGCTTGATGGATGTCGAGACAGTCCGCAAAAACACTGTCACAAGTAGAGAGGGACCCTGAGGTCACACCAGCATCGCGAAGGAGCTCCATGGCCCCCCCAAATCAACTCGAGATGAGGCCCGCTTCCCCTGCATTGACTCCAGAGCCATCCCCCGTTCCCCATCAAACACGACCTGAGGCTTGACTCCCTTTAGGCAACTCCAGAGGTTCCCCGAGAACAACGGGCCAAGTCTAGAGGAGTACCAAGTTCAGCAGAGCAACTCGAGGACTGCTCCGTGTACCCCAAATTGCCTCGAGATGAGAGCTGATTCCCTGGCTTAGACTCAAGACGTAGGCCACCTTTCCACAAGCCCCTCAAGAGGAGGCTTCTCTCAGCAATAGGTATGAGGGAGGGACCCTGAGATTGCTGCCTCAATGGGCATATACACCGAGAAGCCCTGACTCGAAAGGAGGCCGGCTTTCCTTGCAGTGGCTTGAATACAGTCTAGTCTTTCATCTCACAAGCTGAAGGGATGTCTGCACCACCTGTGGAGTCCCTAGAGAAAGCCCTAGGTCCCCGACTCCTTTCGACGGAATGCCTCACATGCCTCTGACACCTCGAGAGGCACGCAGAGCTCACTGCTTCAAAATTTGACGGAGCCTGACTCCTCTTGAACATTGACAGGAATCCCAGTATCCCTGTGGCTACTGGAAAGGGACCCTGGGTCTCCCGACTCACCTCGAGAAGCGTCCTTTTGCCCTGCCAAGCCTCGAAGAGACTCCTGAGGTGTCCCTCGTAACTCGACAGGAGTCCTGACTTCGTTGAACCAAACACGAGGGTTGAAGGGCCATCCCCGCCGTAAGTCGAGAATGTACCCCAGGTCCCCGCCGCAACTCGAGAAAAACCATGAGACTTCCCCCTCCAAGCGAGATGAGGCCCGATTCCCCTGCACTGCATGCAGAGCAATTCCGTGAGCCCCCTGAAACATGTCAGGAGCCTCGACTTGCTTGATGGATGTCGAGACAGTCCGCAAAAAAACACTGTCACAAGTAGAGAGGGACCCTGAGGTCACACCAGCATCGCGAAGGAGCTCCATGGGCCCCAAATCAACTCGAGATGAGGCCCGCTTCCCCTGCATTGACTCCAGAGCCATCCCCCGTTCCCCATCAAACACGACCTGAGGCTTGACTCCCTTTAGGCAACTCCAGAGGTTCCCCGAGAACAACGGGCCAAGTCTAGAGGAGTACCAAGTTCAGCAGAGCAACTCGAGGACTGCTCCGTGTACCCCAAATTGCCTCGAGATGAGAGCTGATTCCCTGGCTTAGACTCAAGACGTAGGCCACCTTTCCACAAGCCCCTCAAGAGGAGGCTTCTCTCAGCAATAGGTATGAGGGAGGGACCCTGAGATTGCTGCCTCAATGGGCATATACACCGAGAAGCCCTGACTCGAAAGGAGGCCGGCTTTCCTTGCAGTGGCTTGAATACAGTCTAGTCTATCATCTCACAAGGTGAAGGGATGTCTGCACCACCTGTGGAGTCCCTAGAGAAAGCCCTAGGTCCCCGACTCCTTTCGACGGAATGCCTCACATGCCTCTGACACCTCGAGAGGCACGCAGAGCTCACTGCTTCAAAATTTGACGGAGCCTGACTCCTCTTGAACATTGACAGGAATCCCAGTATCCCTGTGGCTACTGGAAAGGGACCCTGGGTCTCCCGACTCACCTCGAGAAGCGTTCCTTTTGCCCTGCCAAGCCTCGAAGAGACTCCTGAGGTGTCCCTCGTAACTCGACAGGAGTCCTGACTTCGTTGAACAAACACGAGGGTTGAAGGGCCATCCCCGCCGTAAGTCGAGAATGTACCCCAGGTCCCCGCCGCAACTCGAGAAAAACCATGAGACTTCCCCCTCCAAGCGAGATGAGGCCCGATTCCCCTGCACTGCATGCAGAGCAATTCCGTGAGCCCCCTGAAACATGTCAGGAGCCTCGACTTGCTTGATGGATGTCGAGACAGTCCGCAAAAACACTGTCACAAGTAGAGAGGGACCCTGAGGTCACACCAGCATCGCGAAGGAGCTCCATGGGCCCCAAATCAACTCGAGATGAGGCCCGCTTCCCCTGCATTGACTCCAGAGCCATCCCCCGTTCCCCATCAAACACGACCTGAGGCTTGACTCCCTTTAGGCAACTCCAGAGGTTCCCCGAGAACAACGGGCCAAGTCTAGAGGAGTACCAAGTTCAGCAGAGCAACTCGAGGACTGCTCCGTGTACCCCAAATTGCCTCGAGATGAGAGCTGATTCCCTGGCTTAGACTCAAGACGTAGGCCACCTTTCCACAAGCCCCTCAAGAGGAGGCTTCTCTCAGCAATAGGTATGAGGGAGGGACCCTGAGATTGCTGCCTCAATGGGCATATACACCGAGAAGCCCTGACTCGAAAGGAGGCCGGCTTTCCTTGCAGTGGCTTGAATACAGTCTAGTCTTTCATCTCACAAGCTAGGGATGTCTGCACCACCTGTGGAGTCCCTAGAGAAAGCCCTAGGTCCCCGACTCCTTTCGACGGAATGCCTCACATGCCTCTGACACCTCGAGAGGCACGCAGAGCTCACTGCTTCAAAATTTGACGGAGCCTGACTCCTCTTGAACATTGACAGGAATCCCAGTATCCCTGTGGCTACTGGAAAGGGACCCTGGGTCTCCCGACTCACCTCGAGAAGCGTTCCTTTTGCCCTGCCAAGCCTCGAAGAGACTCCTGAGGTGTCCCTCGTAACTCGACAGGAGTCCTGACTTCGTTGAACCAACACGAGGGTTGAAGGGCCATCCCCGCCGTAAGTCGAGAATGTACCCCAGGTCCCCGCCGCAACTCGAGAAAAACCATGAGACTTCCCCCTCCAAGCGAGATGAGGCCCGATTCCCCTGCACTGCATGCAGAGCAATTCCGTGAGCCCCCTGAAACATGTCAGGAGCCTCGACTTGCTTGATGGATGTCGAGACAGTCCGCAAAAAACACTGTCACAAGTAGAGAGGGACCCTGAGGTCACACCAGCATCGCGAAGGAGCTCCATGGGCCCCAAATCAACTCGAGATGAGGCCCGCTTCCCCTGCATTGACTCCAGAGCCATCCCCGTTCCCCATCAAACACGACCTGAGGCTTGACTCCCTTTAGGCAACTCCAGAGGTTCCCCGAGAACAACGGGCCAAGTCTAGAGGAGTACCAAGTTCAGCAGAGCAACTCGAGGACTGCTCCGTGTACCCCAAATTGCCTCGAGATGAGAGCTGATTCCCTGGCTTAGACTCAAGACGTAGGCCACCTTTCCACAAGCCCCTCAAGAGGAGGCTTCTCTCAGCAATAGGTATGAGGGAGGGACCCTGAGATTGCTGCCTCAATGGGCATATACACCGAGAAGCCCTGACTCGAAAGGAGGCCGGCTTTCCTTGCAGTGGCTTGAATACAGTCTAGTCTTTCATCTCACAAGCTGAAGGGATGTCTCCTGTGGAGTCCCTAGAGAAAGCCCTAGGTCCCCGACTCCTTTCGACGGAATGCCTCACATGCCTCTGACACCTCGAGAGGCACGCAGAGCTCACTGCTTCAAAATTTGACGGAGCCTGACTCCTCTTGAACATTGACAGGAATCCCAGTATCCCTGTGGCTACTGGAAAGGGACCCTGGGTCTCCCGACTCACCTCGAGAAGCGTCCCTTTTGCCCTGCCAAGCCTCCAAGTAGAGAGGGACCCTGAGGTCACACCAGCATCGCGAAGGAGCTCCATGGGCCCCAAATCAACTCGAGATGAGGCCCGCTTCCCCTGCATTGACTCCAGAGCCATCCCCCGTTCCCCATCAAACACGACCTGAGGCTTGACTCCCTTTAGGCAACTCCAGAGGTTCCCCGAGAACAACGGGCCAAGTCTAGAGGAGTACCAAGTTCAGCAGAGCAACTCGAGGACTGCTCCGTGTACCCCAAATTGCCTCGAGATGAGAGCTGATTCCCTGGCTTAGACTCAAGACGTAGGCCACCTTTCCACAAGCCCCTCAAGAGGAGGCTTCTCTCAGCAATAGGTATGAGGGAGGGACCCTGAGATTGCTGCCTCAATGGGCATATACACCGAGAAGCCCTGACTCGAAAGGAGGCCGGCTTTCCTTGCAGTGGCTTGAATACAGTCTAGTCTTTCATCTCACAAGGTGAAGGGATGTCTGACACCACCTGTGGAGTCCCTAGAGAAAGCCCTAGGTCCCCGACTCCTTTCGACGGAATGCCTCACATGCCTCTGACACCTTCGAGAGGCACGCAGAGCTCACTGCTTCAAAATTTGACGGAGCCTGACTCCTCTTGAACATTGACAGGAATCCCAGTATCCCTGTGGCTACTGGAAAGGGACCCTGTACACAACAGCAATTGCGAAAGGAAGGAAGTCCATGGGCCCCAAATCAACTCGAGATGAGGCCCGCCCCGCCCCGACTTCACCTGCAATTGACTCCAGAGCCCAATCCCCCACCCGCCGTTCCCCATCAATACACGACCTGAGGCTTTTGAACTCCCTTTAGGCTAAACTCCAGATGTTCCCCGAGAAGAGAAAAACGGGACAAAAGTTCTCTAGTAAGAGGAAAAAAAGTAACACATGTTCAGCAGAGCAACTCGAGGACTGCTCCCGTGTTACCCCTAATTGGACTCCAGGATGAGAGCTGATTTCCTGGCTTGGACTCAAGACTAGGCACACTTTTCCAACAAGCCCATCTAGAGGAGGCTTCTCTCAGCAATAGTTAATGAGGGTAGGGGTCCCTGAGATTGCTGCATCAATGTGACTTAGACACCGAGTAAGCCCTCTCTCTCTTGACTCGAAAGGAGGCCCCCGGCTTCTCCCCCGGCTTTTTACTTGCAGTGGCTTGTTTTTTTCATGAAATTACAGTCTAAGTCTTTCATCTACACAGCTGGAGGGATGATGATGGTCCCCTGTGCTCCACCCTTGTGGAAAGTCCCTAGAGAACGCACACCCTAGGCCCCCCCGCCAGGGCACTCGCCCGACACCGACTCCTGTCGACGGAAAGCACCTCACATGACTCTGACACCCTCGAGAGAGGAGGGCACGCAGAGAGCTCACTGCTTCAAAATTTGACGGAGCCTGACTCTCTTCTTGAACATTGACTGGAAATCCCACGTATCCCTGTGGCTACTGGAAAGGGAACCTGGATCTCCCGACCTCACCTCGGTAAGAGGAGAAGGCTTACTTTTATGCCCTGCCAAGCCTCGAAGAGACTCCTGCGGTTGTCCCTCCGTAACTCGACAGGAAGAAAAATGGTCCTGACTTCGTTTGTGAGCCAACACGAGTGTTGTTTTTATTTTGTTTTATGTTAAGGGCCTCATTCCCACGCCCTGTTTTTAACGACGAAGGAAAAATAAGGAATGATACCCCAGAGGAGTGTCCCACGCCACGCCAACTCGAGCGAAAGAGGAAAAGAAAAAAACCATGAGACTTCCCCTCTCCAATGGCGAGATGAGGCCCGCTCGATATTCCCCCTGCACTGCATGACAGAGTCAATTCCCTGAGCCCCCTGAATAATACTTTTGAATGAAACATGGTTCAGGGCCTCCCTCGAACGTGCTTAGATGGTTGTCGAGAGGACAGTCCGCAAAAAAAAAAAACACGCTTGTCACAAGTAGAGAGGTGCACCCTGAGGTCACCACCAAGCATATGGCGTAAGAAGGAGCTCCATGGGCCCAAATCCCAATTCAACTCGGTGAGGCCCCCGCCCGACCCCCCCCGCCCCGCCCCGCCCAACGCCCGTCCTTCCCCCGCTTTCCCTTCCCGACACGCTTCCCCTGCAATTGACTCCAGAAGCCATCCCCCCCGTCCCCATCAAACGTCCTGAAGGCTTTTTTTTGACTCACTTTAGGCAATCATCCCAGATGTTCCCGAGAGAGAAAAACGGGCCCAAATCTAAGAGGAGTACCAAGTTCAGCCCAGTGCAACTCGGAAGGAACCTGCCTCGGTATTATACCCCCAATTGCCTCGAGAATGAGAGCTGATTCCCTGGCTTAGATAGACTCAAAGAACATAGGGCCACCTTTTCCACAAGCCCCTCAAAGAGTAGGCTTCTCACTCAGCAATTAGGTAAATGAGGGTAGGAAGGGAACCTGAGAATGCTGCCTCAATGGGCATATACACCGAAGAAAAGAACGAGAAGCCCTGAATCGAAAGGAGGACTCGGCCTCCTTCTTTTTGCAGTGGCTTGAATTACTGTCTAGTCTTTTCCAATCTCACAAGCTGGAAGGGATGTACCTTGCTCCACCTGGTGGGTCCCTAGGCCTAGTCCCTGAGATTAGAGGAAAGCCCTTGGTCCCCGACCGTCCTTACGACGGAAACTGGGAAAATGCCTCACATGCCTCTGTCACCCTCGAGAGGCAGGAGTCACGCAGAAGCTCACTATGCTTCACAAAATTTGACGAGAGCCTCACTCCTCTTGAACATTGACAGGGAGTCCCCAGTATCCCCTGAGGGTTCTGGAAAGGGGACCCATGGGTATCCCGACCCTCACCTCGAGAAGCGTTGCCCTTTTGCCCTGCACCAAGCCTCGAAGAGGACTCCTTGAGGTGTCCCTCTAGTAACTCGTCAGGAGTAACTCCTGACTTCTTTGAAACCAACCACGAGGATTGATAGGGTCCATCCCCGACCGTGTTTTATAAGTCGCGGAATGTACCCCAGGTCCCCGCCGCCCGCCCGCCCTGCCCCGCCAACTCGAGAAAGGAAAAAAATAAACCATGAGACTTCCCCCTCCAAAGCCGCGATGAGGCCCAGATTCCCGATTCCACTGCAATGCCATGCAGAGCAATTCCGTTTGAGCCCCCTGAAACATGTCAGAGAGCCTCGTAGCGACTTGCCGTTGATGGATGTCGAGGAAAGTCCGCACAAAAACATCTTTGTCACAAGTAGAGAGGGGACCCCTGAGTGTCACACCACAGCATCGAGAATAAAGGAGAGCTCCATGGGCCCCAAATTCAACTCGAGAGATGAGGCCCCCCGACCGCTTTCTCTCCGTTGGCCGCTCTCTCCCCCCCGCGCTCCGCTTCTCCGCCTTCCCCTGCATTTCGACTCCAGAGCCATCCCCTCACCCCCGCCGCTTCCCCTTCTAAACACGGACCTGAGAAGCTTTTGATGCTCTTTAGACAACTTCCAGAGGTTCCCCGAGGAACAACGGGCCAAGTCTAGTGGAGTACCAAGTTCAGCAGGAGCAACTCGAGGACTGCTCGTTTGTACCCAAAAATTGCCTCCAGACATGAGAGCTGGATTCACCTGGCTTGACTCAAGGACGTAGGCCACTCTTTTCCACAAGCCCACTCAAGAGGAGGCTTCTCTCAGCAATAGTTAATGAGGGAGGGGGACCTGTGAGATTGCTTGCCTCAATAGGGCATAAACACCGAGAAAGCCCTGGACACGGAAAGGAGGGACGGGTGTCCATTGCAGTGGCTTGAATACAGGTCTAGTTCCTTTTCATCTCACAAAGTGAAAGGGCTGTCTGCTGCACCACCTTGTGGAGTCCCTAGAGAAAAGCCAACCCTTCTCCCCTAGGGAATCCCTCGAAAAATCCTTTTATTCCACGGAATGCCTCACATGCCTCGGACACCTCGAGAGGCACGCAGAGCCTCCACTTGCTTCAAAATTTGGACGGAGCCTGGAATACCTCTTGAAAATATTGTCAGGAATCCCAGTATCCCTATGGGCTTACAGGAAAAGGCCCCTGGGTCTTCCAATCATTTCCATCGAGAAGCGTTCATTTTTGCCCCTGCCAAAGCCTCTCGAAAAGAAGAAAGAAGTCGAAAAAAGTGACTCCTTTGAGGTGTCCCTAGTTAAACACGACCAGGGAAGGAAGGAGAGAAAAGTCATGACTTCGTTCAACCAACACGAGGGGTTATGATTGAATGGGCCCTTTCCGCCGCTAATAATAAGTTTAAGTCCGAGGAAATGTTACCCGAAGGTTCCCCGCCGCGCAACTCGAGGAAAAACAATGTGAAACCTTCCCCCTTCAAGCGAGAAGAATGAGGCCCGATCCGATTCCCATGCACGGCATGCACAGGGAAGCAATTTCCGTGAGGCCCCTGAAAACTTGTTCCAGGGAGCCTTCGACATTGCTTGATGGATGTCGTGTCAGGTGCGCAAACAAAAACACTCTGTCACAAGTAGAGAGGGACCCTGAGGTCACACCAGCATTGCGAAGGAGCTCAATGGGCCCCAAATCAACTCGAGATGAGGCCCGCTTCCCCTGCATTGACTCCAGAGCCATCCCCCGTTCCCCATCAAACACGACCTGAGGCTTGACTCCCTTTAGGCAACTCCAGAGGTTCCCCGAGAACAACGGGCCAAGTCTAGAGGAGTACCAAGTTCAGCAGAGCAACTCGAGGACTGCTCCGTGTACCCCAAATTGCCTCGAGATGAGAGCTGATTCCCTGGCTTAGACTCAAGACGTAGGCCACCTTTCCACAAGCCCCTCAAGAGGAGGCTTCTCTCAGCAATAGGTATGAGGGAGGGACCCTGAGATTGCTGCCTCAATGGGCATATACACCGAGAAGCCCTGACTCGAAAGGAGGCCGGGTTTCCTTGCAGTGGCTTGAATACAGTCTAGTCTTTCATCTCACAAGGTGAAGGGATGTCTGCACCACCTGTGGAGTCCCTAGAGAAAGCCCTAGGTCCCGACTCCTTTCGACGGAATGCCTCACATGCCTCTGACACCTCGAGAGGCACGCAGAGCTCACTGCTTCAAAATTTGACGGAGCCTGACTCCTCTTGAACATTGACAGGAAATCCCAGTATCCCTGTGGCTACTGGAAAGGGACCCTGGGTCTCCCGACTCACCTCGAGAAGCGTCCCTTTTGCCCTGCCAAGCCTCGAAGAGACTCCTGAGGTGTCCCTCGTAACTCGACAGGAGTCCTGACTTCGTTGAACAAACACGAGGGTTGAAGGGCCATCCCCGCCGTAAGTCGAGAATGTACCCCAGGTCCCCGCCGCAACTCGAGAAAAAACATGAGACTTCCCCCTCCAAGCGAGATGAGGCCCGATTCCCCTGCACTGCATGCAGAGCAATTCCGTGAGCCCCCTGAAACATGTCAGGAGCCTCGACTTGCTTGATGGATGTCGAGACAGTCCGCAAAAACACTGTCACAAGTAGAGAGGGACCCTGAGGTCACACCAGCATCGCGAAGGAGCTCCATGGGCCCCAAATCAACTCGAGATGAGGCCCGCTTCCCCTGCATTGACTCCAGAGCCATCCCCCGTTCCCCATCAAACACGACCTGAGGCTTGACTCCCTTTAGGCAACTCCAGAGGTTCCCCGAGAACAACGGGCCAAGTCTAGAGGAGTACCAAGTTCAGCAGAGCAACTCGAGGACTGCTCCGTGTACCCAAATTGCCTCGAGATGAGAGCTGATTCCCTGGCTTAGACTCAAGACGTAGGCCACCTTTCCACAAGCCCCTCAAGAGGAGGCTTCTCTCAGCAATAGGTATGAGGGAGGGACCCTGAGATTGCTGCCTCAATGGGCATATACACCGAGAAGCCCTGACTCGAAAGGAGGCCGGGTTTCCTTGCAGTGGCTTGAATACAGTCTAGTCTTTCATCTCACAAGGTGAAGGGATGTCTGCACCACCTGTGGAGTCCCTAGAGAAAGCCCTAGGTCCCCGACTCCTTTCGACGGAATGCCTCACATGCCTCTGACACCTCGAGAGGCACGCAGAGCTCACTGCTTCAAAATTTGACGGAGCCTGACTCCTCTTGAACATTGACAGGAATCCCAGTATCCCTGTGGCTACTGGAAGGGACCCTGGGTCTCCCGACTCACCTCGAGAAGCGTCCCTTTTGCCCTGCCAAGCCTCGAAGAGACTCCTGAGGTGTCCCTCGTAACTCGACAGGAGTCCTGACTTCGTTGAACAAACACGAGGGTTGAAGGGCCATCCCCGCCGTAAGTCGAGAATGTACCCCAGGTCCCCGCCGCCGCAACTCGAGAAAAACCATGAGACTTCCCCCTCCAAGCGAGATGAGGCCCGATTCCCCTGCACTGCATGCAGAGCAATTCCGTGAGCCCCCTGAAACATGTCAGGAGCCTCGACTTGCTTGATGGATGTCGAGACAGTCCGCAAAAACACTGTCACAAGTAGAGAGGGACCCTGAGGTCACACCAGCATCGCGAAGGAGCTCCATGGGCCCCAAATCAACTCGAGATGAGGCCCGCTTCCCCTGCATTGACTCCAGAGCCATCCCCCGTTCCCCATCAAACACGACCTGAGGCTTGACTCCCTTTAGGCAACTCCAGAGGTTTCCCCGAGAACAACGGGCCAAGTCTAGAGGAGTACCAAGTTCAGCAGAGCAAACTCGAGGACTGCTCCGTGTACCCCAAATTGCCTCGAGATGAGAGCTGATTCCCTGGCTTAGACTCAAGACGTAGGCCACCTTTCCACAAGCCCCTCAAGAGGAGGCTTCTCTCAGCAATAGGTATGAGGGAGGGACCCTGAGATTGCTGCCTCAATGGGCATATACACCGAGAAGCCCTGACTCGAAAGGAGGCCGGGTTTTCCTTGCAGTGGCTTGAATACAGTCTAGTCTTTCATCTCACAAGGTGAAGGGATGTCTGCACCACCTGTGGAGTCCCTAGAGAAAGCCCTAGGTCCCGACTCCTTTCGACGGAATGCCTCACATGCCTCTGACACCTCGAGAGGCACGCAGAGCTCACTGCTTCAAAATTTGACGGAGCCTGACTCCTCTTGAACATTGACAGGAATCCCAGTATCCTGTGGCTACTGGAAAGGGACCCTGGGTCTCCCGACTCACCTCGAGAAGCGTCCCTTTTGCCCTGCCAAGCCTCGAAGAGACTCCTGAGGTGTCCCTCGTAACTCGACAGGAGTCCTGACTTCGTTGAACAAACACGAGGGTTGAAGGGCCATCCCCGCCGTAAGTCGAGAATGTACCCCAGGTCCCCGCCGCAACTCGAGAAAAAACCATGAGACTTCCCCCTCCAAGCGAGATGAGGCCCGATTCCCCTGCACTGCATGCAGAGCAATTCCGTGAGCCCCCTGAAACATGTCAGGAGCCTCGACTTGCTTGATGGATGTCGAGACAGTCCGCAAAAACACTGTCACAAGGAGAGAGGGACCCTGAGGTCACACCAGCATCGCGAAGGAGCTCCATGGCCCCAAATCAACTCGAGATGAGGCCCGCTTCCCCTGCATTGACTCCAGAGCCATCCCCCGTTCCCCATCAAACACGACCTGAGGCTTGACTCCCTTTAGGCAACTCCAGAGGTTCCCCGAGAACAACGGGCCAAGTCTAGAGGAGTACCAAGTTCAGCAGAGCAACTCGAGGACTGCTCCGTGTACCCCAAATTGCCTCGAGATGAGAGCTGATTCCCTGGCTTAGACTCAAGACGTAGGCCACCTTTCCACAAGCCCCTCAAGAGGAGGCTTCTCTCAGCAATAGGTATGAGGGAGGGACCCTGAGATTGCTGCCTCAATGGGCATATACACCGAGAAAGCCCTGACTCGAAAGGAGCCGGGTTTCCTTGCAGTGGCTTGAATACAGTCTAGTCTTTCATCTCACAAGTGAAGGGATGTCTGCACCACCTGTGGAGTCCCTAGAGAAAGCCCTAGGTCCCCGACTCCTTTCGACGGAATGCCTCACATGCCTCTGACACCTCGAGAGGCACGCAGAGCTCACTGCTTCAAAATTTGACGGAGCCTGACTCCTCTTGAACATTGACAGGAATCCCCCACAGTATCCACTGTGGCTAATGGAATAGGGACCTGGGTCCTCCTGACCTCAACCTTCGGGAGAAGCGGTCCTTTTGCCTGCCAAGCCTCGAAGAGACGTGGATCTGAGGTGGATCCCTCGTAACTGACTGGAGTCCCGGAAATTCGTTGAAACCAACACAATGTGTTTTGTGCAGTGCCAATCCCCCGCCTGTTATGTCCGAGGAATGTACCCCATGGTCCCCGCCCGCAACTCGAGAAAAACCATAGAGACACTCTCCCCCTCCTACGCCGATAGATTAGGCCAGAAATTCCCACTGCACTGCATGCAGAGCAATTCCTGTGAGCCGCCCCTGAAACATGTCAGGAGCCCTCGACTTGCTTGCATGCGGATGTCGAGACAGTACCGCAAAAACACTGTCACAAGTAGAGAGGGACCCCCTGAGGTCAGCACACCCCAGCATCGCGAAGGAGCTCCATGGCGCCCCAAATCAACTCGAGATGAGGCCCGCTTCCCCCTGCATTGACTCCAGAGCCATCCCCAAGTTCCCCATCAAACACGACCTGAGGCTTGACTCCCTTTAGGCAACTCCAGAGGTTCCCCGAAACAACGGGCCAAGTCTAGAGGAGTACCAAGTTCAAGCAGAGCAACTCGAGGACTGCTCCGTGTACCCCAAATTGCCTCGAGATGAAGCTGATTCCCTGGCTTAGACTCAAGACGTAGGCCACCTTTCCACAAGCCCCTCAAGAGGAGGCTCCTCTCTCAGCAATAGGTATGAGGGAGGGACCCTGAGATTGCTGCCTCAATGGGCATATACATCACCGAGAAGCCCTGACTCGAAAGGAGGCCGGGTTTCCTTGCAGTGGCTTGATTACAGTCTAGTCTTTCATCTCACAAGCTGAAGGGATGTCTGCACCACCTGTGGAGTCCCTAGAGAAAGCCCTAGGTCCCCGACTCCTTTCGACGGAATGCCTCACATGCCTCTGACACCTCGAGAGGCACGCAGAGCTCACTGCTTCAAAATTTGACGGAGCCTGACTCCTCTTGAACATTGACAGAGCTAATCCCAGTATCCCTGTGGCTACTGGAAAGGGACCCTGGGTCTCCCGACTCACCTCGAGAAGCGTCAGCCCTTTTTGCCCTGCCAAGCCTCGAAGAGACTCCTGAGGTGTCCCTCGTAACTCGACAGGAGTCCTGACTTCGTTGAACCAACACGAGGGTTGAAGGGCCATCCCGCCGTAAGTCGAGAATGTACCCCAGGTCCCCCGCCGCAACTCGAGAAAAACCAATGAGACTTCCCCCTCCAAGCGAGATGAAGGCCCGATTACCCCTGCACTGCATGCAGAGCAATTCCGTGAGCCCCCTGAAACATGTCAGGAGCCTCGACTTGCTTGATGGATGTCGAGACAGTCCGCAAAAACACTGTCACAAGTAGAGAGGGACCCTGAGGTCACACCAGCATCGCGAAGGAGCTCCATGGGCCCCAAATCAACTCGAGATGAGGCCCGCTTCCCCTGCATTGACTCCAGAGCCATCCCCGTTCCCCATCAAACACGACCTGAGGCTTGACTCCCTTTAGGCAACTCCAGAGGTTCCCCCGAGAACAACGGGCCAAGTCTAGAGGAGTACCAAGTTCAGCAGAGCAACTCGAGGACTGCTCCGTGTACCCCAAATTGCTCGAGATGAGAGCTGATTCCCTGGCTTAGACTCAAGACGTAGGCCACCTTTCCACAAGCCCCTCAAGAGGAGGCTTCTCTCAGCAATAGGTATGAGGGAGGGACCCTGAGATTGCTGCCTCAATGGGCATATACATCGAGAAGCCCTGACTCGAAAGGAGGCCGGCTTTCCTTGCAGTGGCTTGAATACAGTCTAGTCTTTCATCTCACAAGGTGAAGGGATGTCTGCACCACCTGTGGAGTCCCTAGAGAAAGCCCTAGGTCCCCGACTCCTTTCGACGGAATGCCTCACATGCCTCTGACACCTCGAGAGGCACGCAGAGCTCACTGCTTCAAAATTTGACGGAGCCTGACTCCTCTTGAACATTGACAGGAATCCCAGTATCCCTGTGGCTACTGGAAAGGGACCCTGGGTCTCCCGACTCACCTCGAGAAGCGTTCCCTTTTGCCCTGCCAAGCCTCGAAGAGACTCCTGAGGTGTCCCCTCGTAACTCGACAGGAGTCCTGACTTCGTTGAACAAACACGAGGGTTGAAGGGCCATCCCCGCCGTAAGTCGAGAATGTACCCCAGGTCCCCGCCGCAACTCGAGAAAAACCATGAGACTTCCCCCTCCAAGCGAGATGAGGCCCGATTCCCCTGCACTGCATGCAGAGCAATTCCGTGAGCCCCCTGAAACATGTCAGGAGCCTCGACTTGCTTGATGGATGTCGAGACAGTCCGCAAAAACACTGTCACAAGTAGAGAGGGACCCTGAGGTCACACCAGCATCGCGAAGGAGCTCCATGGGCCCCAAATCAACTCGAGATGAGGCCCGCTTCCCCTGCATTGACTCCAGAGCCATCCCCCGTTCCCCATCAAACACGACCTGAGGCTTGACTCCCTTTAGGCAACTCCAGAGGTTCCCCGGGAACAACGGGCCAAGTCTAGAGGAGTACCAAGTTCAGCAGAGCAACTCGAGGACTGCTCCGTGTACCCCAAATTGCCTCGAGATGAGAGCTGATTCCCTGGCTTAGACTCAAGACGTAGGCCACCTTTCCACAAGCCCCTCAAGAGGAGGCTTCTCTCAGCAATAGGTATGAGGGAGGGACCCTGAGATTGCTGCCTCAATGGGCATATACACCGAGAAGCCCTGACTCGAAAGGAGGCCGGGCTTTCCTTGCAGTGGCTTGAATACAGTCTAGTCTTTCATCTCACAAGGTGAAGGGATGTCTGCACCACCTGTGGAGTCCCTAGAGAAAGCCCTAGGTCCCCGACTCCTTTCGACGGAATGCCTCACATGCCTCTGACACCTCGAGAGGCACGCAGAGCTCACTGCTTCAAAATTTGACGGAGCCTGACTCCTCTTGAACATTGACAGGAATCCCAGTATCCCTGTGGCTACTGGAAAGGGACCCTGGGTCTCCCGACTCACCTCGAGAAGCGTTCCCTTTTGCCCTGCCAAGCCTCGAAGAGACTCCTGAGGTGTCCCTCGTAACTCGACAGGAGTCCTGACTTCGTTGAACAAACACGAGGGTTGAAGGGCCATCCCCGCCGTAAGTCGAGAATGTACCCCAGGTCCCCGCCGCAACTCGAGAAAAACCATGAGACTTCCCCCTCCAAGCGAGATGAGGCCCGATTCCCCTGCACTGCATGCAGAGCAATTCCGTGAGCCCCCTGAAACATGTCAGGAGCCTCGACTTGCTTGATGGATGTCGAGACAGTCCGCAAAAACACTGTCACAAGTAGAGAGGGACCCTGAGGTCACACCAGCATCGCGAAGGAGCTCCATGGGCCCCAAATCAACTCGAGATGAGGCCCGCTTCCCCTGCATTGACTCCAGAGCCATCCCCCGTTCCCCATCAAACACGACCTGAGGCTTGACTCCCTTTAGGCAACTCCAGAGGTTCCCCGAGAACAACGGGCCAAGTCTAGAGGAGTACCAAGTTCAGCAGAGCAACTCGAGGACTGCTCCGTGTACCCCAAATTGCCTCGAGATGAGAGCTGATTCCCTGGCTTAGACTCAAGACGTAGGCCACCTTTCCACAAGCCCCTCAAGAGGAGGCTTCTCTCAGCAATAGGTATGAGGGAGGGACCCTGAGATTGCTGCCTCAATGGGCATATACACCGAGAAGCCCTGACTCGAAAGGAGGGCCCGGTTTTCCTTGCAGTGGCTTGAATACAGTCTAGTCTTTCATCTCACAAGGTGAAGGGATGTCTGCACCACCTGTGGAGTCCCTAGAGAAAGCCCTAGGTCCCCGACTCCTTTCGACGGAATGCCTCACATGCCTCTGACACCTCGAGAGGCACGCAGAGCTCACTGCTTCAAAATTTGACGGAGCCTGACTCCTCTTGAACATTGACAGGAATCCCAGTATCCCTGTGGCTACTGGAAAGGGACCCTGGGTCTCCCGACTCACCTCGAGAAGCGTCCCTTTTGCCCTGCCAAGCCTCGAAGAGACTCCTGAGGTGTCCCTCGTAACTCGACAGGAGTCCTGACTTCGTTGAACAAACACGAGGGTTGAAGGGCCATCCCCGCCGTAAGTCGAGAATGTACCCCAGGTCCCCGCCGCAACTCGAGAAAAACCATGAGACTTCCCCCTCCAAGCGAGATGAGGCCCGATTCCCCTGCACTGCATGCAGAGCAATTCCGTGAGCCCCCTGAAACATGTCAGGAGCCTCGACTTGCTTGATGGATGTCGAGACAGTCCGCAAAAACACTGTCACAAGTAGAGAGGGACCCTGAGGTCACACCAGCATCGCGAAGGAGCTCCATGGGCCCCAAATCAACTCGAGATGAGGCCCGCTTCCCCTGCATTGACTCCAGAGCCATCCCCCGTTCCCCATCAAACACGACCTGAGGCTTGACTCCCTTTAGGCAACTCCAGAGGTTCCCCGAGAACAACGGGCCAAGTCTAGAGGAGTACCAAGTTCAGCAGAGCAACTCGAGGACTGCTCCGTGTACCCCAAATTGCCTCGAGATGAGAGCTGATTCCCTGGCTTAGACTCAAGACGTAGGCCACCTTTCCACAAGCCCCTCAAGAGGAGGCTTCTCTCAGCAATAGGTATGAGGGAGGGACCCTGAGATTGCTGCCTCAATGGGCATATACACCGAGAAGCCCTGACTCGAAAGGAGGCCGGGTTTCCTTGCAGTGGCTTGAATACAGTCTAGTCTTTCATCTCACAAGGTGAAGGGATGTCTGCACCACCTGTGGAGTCCCTAGAGAAAGCCCTAGGTCCCCGACTCCTTTCGACGGAATGCCTCACATGCCTCTGACACCTCGAGAGGCACGCAGAGCTCACTGCTTCAAAATTTGACGGAGCCTGACTCCTCTTGAACATTGACAGGAATCCCAGTATCCCTGTGGCTACTGGAAAGGGACCCTGGGTCTCCCGACTCACTCTCGAGAAGCGTCCCTTTTGCCCTGCCAAGCCTCGAAGAGACTCCTGAGGTGTCCCTCGTAACTCGACAGGAGTCCTGACTTCGTTGAACAAACACGAGGGTTGAAGGGCCATCCCCGCCGTAAGTCGAGAATGTACCCCAGGTCCCCGCCGCAACTCGAGAAAAACCATGAGACTTCCCCCTCCAAGCGAGATGAGGCCCGATTCCCCTGCACTGCATGCAGAGCAATTCCGTGAGCCCCCTGAAACATGTCAGGAGCCTCGACTTGCTTGATGGATGTCGAGACAGTCCGCAAAAACACTGTCACAAGTAGAGAGGGACCCTGAGGTCACACCAGCATCGCGAAGGAGCTCCATGGGCCCCAAATCAACTCGAGATGAGGCCCGCTTCCCCTGCATTGACTCCAGAGCCATCCCCCGTTCCCCATCAAACACGACCTGAGGCTTGACTCCCTTTAGGCAACTCCAGAGGTTCCCCGAGAACAACGGGCCAAGTCTAGAGGAGTACCAAGTTCAGCAGAGCAACTCGAGGACTGCTCCGTGTACCCCAAATTGCCTCGAGATGAGAGCTGATTCCCTGGCTTAGACTCAAGACGTAGGCCACCTTTCCACAAGCCCCTCAAGAGGAGGCTTCTCTCAGCAATAGGTATGAGGGAGGGACCCTGAGATTGCTGCCTCAATGGGCATATACACCGAGAAGCCCTGACTCGAAAGGAGGCCGGGTTTCCTTGCAGTGGCTTGAATACAGTCTAGTCTTTCATCTCACAAGGTGAAGGGATGTCTGCACCACCTGTGGAGTCCCTAGAGAAAGCCCTAGGTCCCCGACTCCTTTCGACGGAATGCCTCACATGCCTCTGACACCTCGAGAGGCACGCAGAGCTCACTGCTTCAAAATTTGACGGAGCCTGACTCCTCTTGAACATTGACAGGAATCCCAGTATCCCTGTGGCTACTGGAAAGGGACCCTGGGTCTCCCGACTCACCTCGAGAAGCGTCCCTTTTGCCCTGCCAAGCCTCGAAGAGACTCCTGAGGTGTCCCTCGTAACTCGACAGGAGTCCTGACTTCGTTGAAACAAACACGAGGGTTGAAGGGCCATCCCCGCCGTAAGTCGAGAATGTACCCCAGGTCCCCGCCGCAACTCGAGAAAAACCATGAGACTTCCCCCTCCAAGCGAGATGAGGCCCGATTCCCCTGCACTGCATGCAGAGCAATTCCGTGAGCCCCCTGAAACATGTCAGGAGCCTCGACTTGCTTGATGGATGTCGAGACAGTCCGCAAAAACACTGTCACAAGTAGAGAGGGACCCTGAGGTCACACCAGCATCGCGAAGGAGCTCCATGGGCCCCAAATCAACTCGAGATGAGGCCCGCTTCCCCTGCATTGACTCCAGAGCCATCCCCCGTTCCCCATCAAACACGACCTGAGGCTTGACTCCCTTTAGGCAACTCCAGAGGTTCCCCGAGAACAACGGGCCAAGTCTAGAGGAGTACCAAGTTCAGCAGAGCAACTCGAGGACTGCTCCGTGTACCCCAAATTGCCTCGAGATGAGAGCTGATTCCCTGGCTTAGACTCAAGACGTAGGCCACCTTTCCACAAGCCCCTCAAGAGGAGGCTTCTCTCAGCAATAGGTATGAGGGAGGGACCCTGAGATTGCTGCCTCAATGGGCATATACACCGAGAAGCCCTGACTCGAAAGGAGGCCGGTTTCCTTGCAGTGGCTTGAATACAGTCTAGTCTTTCATCTCACAAGGTGAAGGGATGTCTGCACCACCTGTGGAGTCCCTAGAGAAAGCCCTAGGTCCCCGACTCCTTTCGACGGAATGCCTCACATGCCTCTGACACCTCGAGAGGCACGCAGAGCTCACTGCTTCAAAATTTGACGGAGCCTGACTCCTCTTGAACATTGACAGGAATCCCAGTATCCCTGTGGCTACTGGAAAGGGACCCTGGGTCTCCCGACTCACCTCGAGAAGCGTCCCTTTTGCCCTGCCAAGCCTCGAAGAGACTCCTGAGGTGTCCCTCGTAACTCGACAGGAGTCCTGACTTCGTTGAACAAACACGAGGGTTGAAGGGCCATCCCCGCCGTAAGTCGAGAATGTACCCCAGGTCCCCG